>VWYH01004666.1:0-106029 GCA_013399365.1 Pampusana beccarii | reverse complement strand
GTTTTTAAATAACTTTAATCTTTTTTTAATAAAGGGGTGTTGATTCTTTTATTTTTTCTTTTTGGGTTTTTTTTTTTTTTTCACAAATATGTTGAGGACAGGACCTAACCCACCAATTTCGGTCTTTCTCTTGCAATGTGAGCTTGGGGGGTGGTCTCGGTATCTGCAAACGGCTAAAACAATTTCATCAGAAATGTTCCTACAGAAAACCAGCCGTTTTCACCAGTTCCACATCAACGCATTCCTCACTCTCCTGGATTTTTGGCACAAAGTACGTTTTAAGCACTCTTGAAGGGTTTTTAAGTGAGCGTTTTGCNGGACTTTCTCCAGCAATCTGTGCAACGTAGACAAACAGAAAGTAGCGTTTCTTTTCTTAGAAATGTTAGAGACATTGAGTCAAGCTGAATATTGCATCTGTTCAACAAGTCTGTGCGCTAAATTTCATATGGTGAGGCTTTAAATAAATTCTCCACTTTATATTTCACGCCGGTGACTCATCTGATCTGTTTGAATTAACCTTAATTTATTTCAAGCTGGTGCAGGCCACAAAACTTTCTGGAAGAAAGAGGAGAAGACTCTTTTAATTTTGCCTTTTGGGTTTTGCGTTTTGTTTGGTTTTTTTTTTTTTTTACAAATATGTTGAGCACAGGACCTAACCCACTGATTTTGGTCTTTCTCTTGCAATGTGATCTCGATATCTGCAAACGGCTAAAATGATTTCATCAGAAATGATCCTACAGAAAACCAGCCGTTTTCACCAGTTCCACATCAACGCATTCCTCACTCTCCTGGATTTTTGGCACAAAGTACGTTTTAAGCACTCTTGAAGGGTTTTTAAGTGAGCGTTTTGCCTCTTCTGCTGCTGTTGGAAAGTTCTTCTAGACTTTCCATCCATTAGAAACTTTATTTGAAGCCTTTGTGTATCCAGCATATACCCACTCATTTTATAAGCCAGTATTGTCTGTCTTAAATTTAAACCGCTTTTCTCACTTCGGGGAGACGGACTGACAGTGAATGTTTGTGTACTCTCACTCTCTGCTTTAGTAGACTTAAAAGTGAGACACCTTTCAGTTTTCCCTGATTAAAAGAAAAAAATCAACTCTCCTTCCCTTGGCTGTTTGTAGCAAGCCCTGTTACTGGGTTTAATCTTTAATTTAGGACTAGAAACCCTCTACAGCAGTAGCGGGGCTGATAAGACCTGGTCTGCACAGACTGAATGTTCTTTTCCAAGTTTGTTAATTCTTCCCATTTAAAAAAAAAAGAAGTTTTTGCTTCTTTGGTTGCTCATTGCTCTCCCTGCAGTTGCTTGTTCGGAGCAGTTTGTGGGGCCACGGTGCTCGGGTGGCACTCGCCACGGCCTCTTCGTGCGAGGAGAAACTTCTGTCGGCGCAAAAAGGGGAAAAAAAACATCTAAAAGGAGAACAGAGAAGTGTGTAAAGACAACAGGGTGTCTTGCCACGCTCTGAATTTTGCTCCTGAAGAGCTGAAGCTAGATGGGAACTGTTTTTCTCCCCGTGTTTGAATGTAGCATCTTGAAAACAAGGCTGGGCAGCACATAGTTAACTCCATACGTGTATGTGATATATTCTGATATACTTGGGGCTCAGCACAGCCCTCAGTGGCTCCAGCCCCTTTATTCTCTGCACCGTCTCCCAAGGCGGAGAGCAGGGAAAGCACGTTCAGCCTTCCAAATATTTTATTTATATCCCGCCAGCCGTAAGTGCCTCCAGCCTTCTGCTTGTCATAAATCTGTTCATCACCTTCTTCCGTCAGCTCCTTATGAGAGGAGGTTTTGTACCAACAGAAAGGATTTCCGTGGACTTGGGTGTCTGGTGAATGTAAATTATAACCTTGGGGCTGGCGTTGTGCTTGTGACTCGGTGCCCACAGGAGCTTTCACTGCGGGGTTGCTGTGATGGGGATGGGATGTGGGGTGCCCTGTTCAGCCCCTGCAAACAACCACCTTTTGTGTTGCTGCCGAGTGAGGAGCTCAGAAGCAGCTGGGGTTTGCTGTGTTACTGCCCGGCTGCAGAAACAAAACCAGCTCTAGAAAGGAGGTGGTGGCCTGGCCTACAAAGGTACAAACTAGGTCGGTGTTGTCGGGCGCCTTCAGCTCTGCCTTGCCTTTAACAAAAAAAAATGAAACACCACAACAATAACCAAATTCCCCCACAAACCAACCAGCAATGTTACAGCGCTTTGTATAACGAATTTTGGTCTCCAGCATCGGGCCAACTTCCCTCAGCTGCCTCTTGCAGATGCTTTAGGGATGATCCACAGCTCATGGTTTCCATGGGGGATGCTGAGCCAAGGAAAAATGATGTGGGAAACCACATGTTTTTGACCAGGCTCTGTCTCTGGTGTCCCAGCAGCCTGGGGGTGCTGGTCCTGCAACTTTGGGGTGGGCCCGTGGGGGTCTGGACACACTGTTAATTTAAAATATCTCATCCCAGCTTCTTCAGAAAGTGCTGCAAGAAATTCTTGAGGGAAAGACAGCGCTGTGCTCTGGGGGAGAAACGGGGGGCTGGGGCTTTCCTTCCCCTGCCCCACGTTGATTTACACGACAATTTAAATCGTGCCCTGGTAACTGGGATGCTGGTGTAAAACTGGGACTCCAAAGCCAAACTGGACCACAAACCTCCCGCCGGCATCCTCGGCCGCACAGGCAGGAGGGTGTTGCTCAGCACCAAGGGAAAGGGAAATGTTCTTTATTCCACCTCATGCAATTGGAGGCAGAAGGTGCTGAGCAGGGCAGAACTGAGCTTCTAGGTTCTATCGTCTGATATTGGTATTTATTTAATTGTTTTTAATTATTTTAGTATGTATATATTCCCTTCCTCCAATCCACAGGCTTGAATTGTAATAAGAGACATTCAGGTTAGGTGGTCAGAAAGCTCCTTAGCAGGCAGAGTGATGACATACTGGCCTTTGGCAAGTTGAAGCATCTCCATCCCTGGGGGCCAAAGAAGTTTGTTAAAAACAAAAATAAATTAAAATAATCTGTCTGTACAGAAAATCTGGCCCTGGGGAACAGGAATGGGCTAAACAGTCTGTCCTGCACCCAGCAGGCTGTTTTCTGTGATGTTTATAGAATGTTTTGTATTTTAAAGGAAGAAACTGGCGCTAAATGATGCTGATTATTACAAAATGTTAGCTGCTGTTTGTGGAAGAGCCTGTCATGGAAAGGAGGGGAAGAGCTGGCATCTGAGCCAGCTCAATGCAGGAAAAAGTGTGGGGAATTTAACATTTAAATAATTCCATGCTGCAGGGAAATAACCAGAGAGCCTTGGCAGCTTTGAATATTTCAAAGTGCCTCCCTTTTTGTCCTCTGTTCTGGATATTCAAAACCAGTGTCTGTTGACAATTATGATGGCAGTGCGGCTTATGGGATTGGGAATGAGTAAATCCAAGCGTGTTTTTCTGCTCTGTTCCTGAGGGAAAGCCTGGGGACCTCTTTTGTCTCCCCACGGTGAAATGGGGGTTCAGCTCTAGGGGGTGCTCAGGTCTTGCTGGAGCTGGAAGCGCGTGGACGGCAAAGCAGTGTGGGAAGAGGGAATCGTAGAGTCATAGAGTCACAGAATCGTGTTGGTTGGAAGAGACCCTTGAGATCATAGAGTCCAACCATAACTTAAATCTAGCACTAACCCATGTCCCTAAGAGCCTCGTCTCTGCGTCTGTTCAACCCCTCCAGGGATGGTGACTCCACCACTGCCCTGGGCAGCCTCTTCCAGTGCCTCACAACCCTTTCCTTGAATAATTTTTTCCTGCTATCCAATCTGAACTTCCCCTGGTGCAACTTGAGGCCATTTCCTCCTATTGCCTCTGCCACCCCGTAGCAGAACCCTGAAGCCTTTTCTGCATCCTCCACAAACGTCCGGCTCTCTGGGGACGCAAAGGCAAACAGGACGTGGCTCTTTGGGGGGTACCGGCTTCCCGAGGGGCCCCCGATGCTCAGGGTGTTCTCAGGGGTTCCATTGTGTTTCAGGCTGGATGTGGCCAGGCCATGGGGCAGCTGGAGCTGCTGTGGGCGGCCGCCGCGCTGATGCTGCTCGGGGCCATCGTCAGCCTCTGCGTCAAGTGCCAGCTCTCCGGTAAGGTCCTGCTGCTGTCCCCAGGCTGGGGGTGGTGCTGGGCAGACCCTTTCCTCTTGGGATGTCCCCTCTGGGTGGTTCAGTCCTGCTCAGCCACGTGCTGGCTCGGGGAGTTTTATCCTCGCGGGGATGCTCTGGGCAGCTCCAGCGGGGAAGGGGCTCTGCTGGTGGCCAGGGAGCTGCTGGGGGGTGGGAAGGACCCCCCGACCCTGCTCACCCCATCCCTGGGGTGGATGCAACCCCATGGGCTGCAGAACCCCCTCCGTGGGCACTTTGGGGCACCCCACACTGTCCAGATGCACAAACTGTGCGGGGGCTCTGGAAGACGGGCAGGAGGGAGGCAGGCAAGAAAGAAGAGGCTGGGGGATGTACGATGTATTCATATGTGCATTAAATACAAAGAGCGGGGCAAGCACCCACCCCAGGAGGTTTCGATCCCACCTCTGAGCACTGGGTGGGTTTTACTGGGAGGTGGAGGCTGCAGAGTGGGGTTTTGGGGACAGGAATGGCTCGCTTGCTTTGTGGTGTCTGAAACAAATGCTACGCTTTAGGCACGGTTCAAAAAAAAAAAAAATATCAAACCCACATCACGACTGCTGCTCGCCGCCTCAGCTGTCCTCTCGTGCTCCTCGTTGGAGTTTTGTGAATGTGTTTTATTGGTCTTTCTGATATTTAACTCCCCAAATACCCTTTTCTAAAAGGTGGTTTTTTCCTTTTCTTCCAGCCACCAAACGAGAGAAGCAGCAGAGTGAGCGGAGGAGTCAGTAAGTTGCTTTTCACACTCATTTCACAATCACGTTTCTCCCCCAAACAGCTCACCCAGGGTGAGACCCTGGCCAGAGCCAGACCCACTCCATGTCCTGCAGCCAAAAGCTGGGTTTATATAAAACAAAATAAAATAATCCCAGAACGGAGCGTTCAGAGCAGTGCGCCCCAGCCCACGGCGCTGCTGAGGGGGTAATGGCTTTACAAAGAATAATCCAAAATGAAACTGATGCTCTGAACGCGAGACCTGTGAGTCACTAGTCGGAAAAACTTCCAGCTTCCCAAACTTCTGCAAGTCCTTGTCCTGTCCCGTCGTGCGCTGAGGTGGGGAGGTTGGTAACTCCATAAACCAGACCCTGCCCTTGGTTGGTGCCGCTGGGACCCTGTGCCAGAGCAACCACTGACCCGCAGCGAAGGAAATGCCTTGTACACACACGCACACCCCCTGATTTCCTTCAGCAACAGACTAAACCACAGCTAAATGATATAAAGGCAAAATAAAAAGCTGGCTTGTAACCTTTGATAGAGGAGCAAATGTGGTGCAAAGGGGCTCTGTGAAGGTCTCCATGGGGTTGGGGTGTTTGGTTCTGGCCCGCTGCCTTTGGTGTGGTCCATCGGTGACCGAGGGAAAAGCTCCATCCCCTGTGGGCTCCTACTGAATCCTCCCGACTTCGTGAAATTTGTACCTTGATTAGGTGATTTGCCTTCAGGTTCACGGTATGGTGCGCTCTTTTTAGCGGTCTGTTTTTGGTTAGTTAGGGCTTTTCGCAAGCAGAGTGGTTTAAATCTACGTTTGCAGACTTTGCAGTGAGGTCCTTTGCCTGATGCCTCTTCTTGCTGGCCCTGTGCTGTGATACCGGCTTGGGACAGGGAGGTGACCCGAATAAAGAGGGGGAAGGGACGCTTGTAGAGTCCCAAAATCAGAGTTAAGAGGTGCATGTATGCACTTGCAGTAGAAGAGCTCTTGAATCTTGTGCTCTGAGGAGCAGGTCTCTTGTTAATTAGAAATTAAAGAGGTTATTTGGCATGTATGTTATTTTTATTGTTGATCAGGTATGGTATTTTTTCCAGGTTGATGTTAAGGGGTGTCAGGAGGGGCAGTAGAGGTGAAGCAATGGGGTTTGAAGCCATTTCATGGGTGAACACCCAGGTGTTTGTGGGTGAAAACGCTCTTCTGGCTTTAACTGTTGCGTAACTTGTCAAAATCGGAATTATCCTGAATGATGTTTTCCTCAGCCCTGTGTCCTGCCCTTAGCTGACGTTAGGCGCTCTGCCAATTGTGCATAAGCACCTACTGAGTTTAAAGGGTCTAAGAGGAGTCTGGAAAACTGCTCCCAGCTCATATGGGTCCTGTGTGACACACACACCCGCTGGGATTTCACCAAGCCAAGTGCAGAGGCCGTGTTCTCTTCCCTCCGCTCATCAAAACGGGAGGTCTCTTGCATCTATTTCCTTTTATTCTGCTGAGGTTTTACCTCTGTTTTTTCCAGGTTTGAAAGCCAGCAGGGATTTGAGGTGATCCGATCCCATTCCAGTGAGTGTGAACGTTGCACGGGGCTGATGCGTTGCAGGGTGGGGGTCCTGTGTGCACAAAACAGGGGGGAAAGTAAAAATAAAAGGGTTACCATGAAGCCAGGTGGTGAAATGATATTAGATAGAGGTTGTTAAAGCCACTTTAGATGCTTCTAGTGACGTGAACTCTGAGCTCGAGGAAAAAAATCTCCCTTTGCGTTGGAAATAAATCACCAAAGCAATATCACCGAAATGCAACACCGTATTAACTCGGGCTCCCCAAACCGCTGCGTTCACCCTGTGAAAACGCTGCTGCGGGTGAACCCGAATCGACAGGAGTGACTCATCTGTCATCACCCCCTTCTGCTTCCTGCGGCGCGCTGCGTTGGGTGCTGACCTTTTGATTTTTATCCCGAAACGAACCGCTGGCGGGGTCTGGGTTCAATGTCAGTGTCTGCAGATGGGCCCCGCGGGGACGCTCCTGTCCCTGACACCTATTTCAGCCCCAATACCACAAAAAACCCTCTGTGAGTCTTGACTTCAGCCCAACCTGACCCAAGCTCACAACCTACCAGAGCCTCTCACGGTGTGAAGGCAGGGATGCCGAGCTTGAGAAATGTCCCCAAATCAGGGAATTTGAGGGAAAATAGGAAATAAGGCTGTGGTTGGCATCCTACCTTCCCCTGGTGCGTGTCTGCTCACTCTGCATTCTGCACAGACACCAGCTGTTCCTCTATTTGTTTCCCATTTTGGCTATTTCCGTACTTTCGAGGCACGATTTGGAAGCTGGTTTGGCACGCATTAGAAAAACACATGCCAGTACCAGAGAATCCTCTCTGGTGGGTGCCCTGTGCTCACTGAAATATCTGCTGCTGCTGTAATCGGTAATGTCTTGCTTTGTTCTTGGTGTTAGCTATAACCCGAAGGCTGGAACAGATTAAGGAACCTGAAAACTTATCAATAGCAAGGTAGGTAAAAAAAACCAACCAACCAAAAAAAACAAACAAAAAAACCCCACCAAAACCAACACCCACATGGCTTTATGGCCAAGGTTGGATGAAGTTCAGCTAATGTTTGCGAATGTTCAGGATTTGGGCCTGGGTTCTGGACCTAAAAGATGGGGCTTGGGCTATACTTAATTTATTGATGGTCTATAGCTGGTTTAGACTTTTTTTCTGGATTTTCCTCAGTCTTGTTATATTCTGCTGGCAACCAATTAAATTAAACCCAAGGCAATGAGCTGTGGCTGTCCATAATAGCTACATCATGAAAAAAGAAGTGGCCATTCTCTGCTTATAAGCAGTTTGACACAAGAAACCCCCTTCTCCCCATCACCAACGCCCCCAAGAACTACAGGGCCACAATAGCTCTGCTGCAGTATTCAGGCACAGTTATTTCCATCTTGGAATTTGACCCCAAGCTCTTCATTTCGTGTTCCTTGATGTGTTTCTTGTATAAACTCACAAGGAAGTTTCACAGATGCTCCTTCTGGCTCAGTCATTGCTGTGGTTTGTAACCCCTGGTACGGTTTGCTCAGACCTGGGACTTCTGTTCCCTTTTTTCTCCTCCAGGAACATCACCAAGGAGCTCGGTGCCTCCCGCCGTGCTGGATACGGTGAGCGTCTCCCCCGGGACAGGCCCCAGTTCAATGCTCGCTGCATCCACCTGGCCATGGGATGGCCACAAAATTCATAAATGGGGATGGTGCAAATCTCAGCTTGTTTGTGCAGGTGTCTGCTGGGGCTCCCACCAATTTTGGGAAGACAGAGCCTCTGAAAGGCTGTTTACTCACTACTGGGAACCCAGGCAGAGCACAGGGGGAATTTATCCTGGAAACAAGCTGGGCAAACAGAAAACTCACTCCTGTTTATTAGTACCTACTCATACTTGTGTCTGGTCTGCGCAGTGACAATAAGAACTGGCCTGGATCTGAGCTTAAAATCCAGCATTTGTCCTGCTACAGCTGACCAGTCCCGGACAGATCATTTAAAATGTCACCCCTGTCCCTCCCACCACCTCTTTCCGGGGTGTCCAGCCCTGCAGCCGTGTCCCCCAGCCCTGAGCAAAGCGCTGAGCGGGAGCAGAGCTGCTGATGCCGCAGCTTTCGGTGGCTCCATCATCAAATGCCTCCCGTCGCTCAGCCCGAACATAACGTGGCCCTCGGCTTTTCCCCAGGGAGCAGGACCGAGTGCAGGTATCAGAATTTCCTGACAGGTAAATGCTGCAACCGCACGCTGGGGCTTGGGGAGGGAAGGCTGCCCGGGTGATGGGAGATGACTGGGGACAAGAACCGGCGGGCAACACGCAGGCAATGACACCGCAGCTGGCAGAGCTCCGGCGTGGATAATTTAGTGATTGCTTTATGAGAAATTTAGTGATTGCTTTAAGCCACTCACTGATCTGATTAATGGCCAGAGCTTAGGGGGATGGGATGCTGGTGAGCCCCCAGCTCCCTCCTGGCTGGTGCTCACCCTAAGAGGATTAATGGCATGTGGGGCTGTGCTCTCCTTCCCAAACCGCGGAGGAAATTCCTATTCTCCCTGCAAGCTGGCAGCATCTGTGTGTGAGAAGTGGTGAGCCCTGGTTTTCTCAGGGTCTGGGGTGGGTCAGGGATGCCTCCCCCTGCTCCAACCCCCCAGTTCTGCTGTGGATGGGCTCTGGGGCTGTGCTGGGGCTTTCTGGCTGCTGGGGACATCTGCTATGGCTGTGCCCAGGGAGCTTGCCCGGCTGCACTTTGGGATGGCAGTTTGGGTTTATGCAGCGGTGTGGTGTGCTGACGGCAAACCCTTTGTGTCTGCAGAGGACTGCCTGCGAGGGGATGCTGCTTACGTGTAAGTAACTGCTCACTGCCCACCAGAGCTGTACTGGTCCCAGTTTGGTCCTGGCTCTCTGGTAGCTCAGAGCCTGGGCTGCCTCTGGCAGGGGGAGCTGATGGCTGCTGCTCTTCCTGCAGGGAGCCCATTGCTCTGGACTGCTACAGCCATGCCTGGTTCTTCACGCCACCCGACGGTAAGGTCTCCACGCGAGCGAGACAGGTTTCTTCTCCTGTTCCAGGGCTGCAGGGAGCTCACAAGACTTTTCTTGCTGAGATCTGTGTGTTATTGCTGTGTGGCTGGTGCCTGGGGGTTCACCCCTCACCAGAGCCAGCCCTCCCTCTGTTCGCCTTAGGGGCTGCTGTGGGGCTGGTAATTGTGCTTATTGGGTTTTATTCCTCTCCATAAGAAAGGTCTCGGTGGCTTTGGCCGCTCGCCCTCGGGTGGCTCTGTGGCTGGAGATGCTCCTGGTGCTCCACGGCATGGGGGGTGATGGGGGTTCCGTGGGGCAGCAATTGCCCAGTTTGACTGCGCTGCGGATGTCCCGTCCCTGGGTCAGCTCAGGCTGCTGCCAAGACTAATGATTTTTTAGCTAATGTGTGTTCTGCTGTGGGAAACAGCCCTCTCCTATGGGTGCTGAGGGATCTCCCCAGGTCATCTGCGCTTCCTTAAGCCCTTTTCCCCTCTTTCTTCTCTCTGCCAGAGAAAGAGGAGGATTCCCATTCCTATCAGAATGTCATCATTGGAGTCTCCCACAGCTCCGACCCGGGTAGGTGTGCTGCTGTTGTGGTCTGTGCGTGTTATACAAAGGTATCTGGAGGTGCAGAGAGGGATGGCAACATGCTCAGCCAAGGGAAAACCCCTTGTTCGCAGGCTCAGCTCTTCCTTCAGCTCTGTGCTGGCGGAGCAGGGGTGCAGGGGCTGCTGCAGGCACTGCTGTAGGCCCCAGCTCAGGTTTCCCACCACGTCCAGCCCAGTGAGCTGCTGGAGGATGGTGCTGGACCATAGTGTCTGCTTAAGGGCTTCCAGCTTTTGTCCTGGGATGTTCAAGCAAAACAGGAATTCAAGGTGGTTTCCTTCAGCGACTTAACACAAAGCTTTCTGCACTGCTAGAGTCTGCCCAGCTCCTGCCTGGCTTTGTATGGAGTGAATAGAGCAGGTGGGAGCAGGGGGAACCAGTCTGAAATGATTCTACGGTTCTGTGATCCCCATCCATGTCTGCAGATCTCCAAGCACGTGGTCAGGGCTGGAGAAGTGATGAGGCAGGATCAGCAGAGCTGTTGTGGGTTGGCAGCTGCCCGGCTGGAAATTTGGCCACGTGCGTGGAGTGGTTGGGCTGTGGTGGTGGGAGGGGGGTTTCACAAAGGTCCGTTTTTAGTCCACGTACTGTTCAGCATCATCCTGTCCAAACTCTTCTTAGTCACAGATGACTCTGTAGACTACGAGAACAGCGCAGCGATACACATATGGAAACTCCAGCAAGCGGAAGGTACGTTCTCAGCAGTTTTTTACTATTTAGGGATGGGGCTCATGCTAGATCAGAATCAACCATGCTCAGGGCAGCGCAGCCATTGTCCCCATCTTGAGTTATTTTTTCCTCAGTCATCCACGAAAAACACCTAAGGCCATGCACTAATTGCTGCACACACTTGTAATTGGACACTGCTGTGGTGGGATGGGGTATTTCCAGCACTCAACAGGCCACTGTGGAGGTGGCTGTCCCTAAGCCCTGACCATGGGATGCTACAGAAGAATGTTGCTCTTTGTGTGTTATATCTTCTTATGTTTGGAAGTTGCCGCAATGCGAGCTCAGCCTCATGATCCTCACTGACACAGAAACGTGTGGCACGCACACCCGGTGGGTCAGCCCGCAACTCCCCTGCAGAAATCGGGGGTGCATATTTCTTAAGCTAATCTTTAAACAGCGGCTTAATCTAACGTGTGGCTTCCTGTGAAGCGTAGCGGGTAGCCTGGCCTGGGAGACAGTGGTGAATGTATACGTGTATAATGAAGAGCTTTCTGTCTCTGGTGTGGGAGCTGCCTAAGCAAACTGATTCCTGTTATCCTATTTGCACACTCTCTGGATTAAATCTAAGTCCTTCTCTTTTGGCTCTGAAAAGCTGTCCTCGCGTGCTGAACGCAGAGCATTTGCAAATTTTCGGTGACTGTTATGAAGCGCCTTCAAGGCGACTTTGCTGCTGTGACCTGAGGCTTCTTAGCCCTGGCGTAAAAATGTGTTGGCACTGAAAGCTCAATACTGGCAGGACACGCAGAGTGTCTGTGGTGTGCACGTGCTTTTAGATCAACCCGCTCACTGATCAGCGCTTCCCATCCTCGCTCGCAGCTCTGCAGACAGAAAGCCCGGATGATGAGCCAGACTACGTCAACACGACCCCCACGTCAGGCCCTGCCCCTCTGTCAAAGCAAAGGTAAAAAGAGAGCAAATGGTTGATGTATTTATTTTATGAAATATGATATAGGAGTGGGAGGATTGTGGCAGCGTGGGGAGCAGGGGCAGCCCCGGCACGTCTCTGGCTGGTGCTAAGCTGTGACTAATGCAGGCTGTGGATACAAATCTCACAAAGTCCATGTCCCCAGTGCCACCTTCCTCCAACACAAACTCAGAACTGCTTCAGAGCAGCTTCGGGCAGCACTGCTGCACACTGCAGACAGGAACCCCCAAGGCCCTCTGGTAGCTGGCAGGGATTCCCTGGTTCCGCAGCGCCCGCCTGCTCTGCTGCAACCGCACATCCTGCCCCGTTATCAGCAGCACCCCGATGCTGGCAATAAAGCATCACTCAAGGCAGTTAAAGCAAAAACCATCTGTGGAGAGCTGCAGGGAGATTGCATGACACTGAATCAGTGGGTCATAGAACAGTGTCAGTAAAGGCATGGTAATGTGTGGAAGAAAAGCAGCTCCAGATATACCAAATGCAGCGGCAGGTTCTGTGTTAGGTGTTGTGGCTCAAAATGGGCTCTCGGAGGCTTTGTGGGGAGCTCACAGCAAACACTGGCTGAGTTCTTGGCAGATGATTCTCTGTAGATCACTGGGAAAAGGGCAAGAGGAAAATAAACCACCACAATGCTGGCCTTTACATGCTGGTTAGAGTGTCACCCTGCTCCAGACTACAGCTCCAGCTGGGAGAGGGACTGGGACCAGTACTGCTCTTCTTTTCAGGTTTTTACTCCGAGAACATACAGAGACCCAGCAGGATTATCCTGATGTCACATGCTGGTGGCTCCTGTTACTGGCTTTTCTATTCCCCAAACTGTGGGCACTGGTGGTGGACAGACCCCCAAAATCAGATCTTTCTGAAGCTGTCCAAAGCCTTTAAGATTTGTCCCCACCATACAAAGCACAGTCACTCTATTTGACACGTCGCAGCATTTGCTTTTGAACTTCAGCAGCCAGTCCCAGCAGCGTTGGCTCTGACAAAGACTGTGCTGGAGGGGAAGCTGCTTTTTGGTCGAGGATTCAGTGTGTGTCACTTGTGGGACACAAACCGCTTCCCAACATCACACGCACGTGGTGTGGCCGATGGCAAATACGGCTCAGGCTGGTGATCGCCTCTTCCCCTGGCCATAGTCCAGCTCCAGCCGCTGCCGGGATGCAGCTGCACACGGGAAACCTGCTGCTCTGTCTGCTGTTTGTAATGGGGAGGGTGCCCACTGCATTCAGAGCTGTGAGAGGAACAATTGGGGCCCATAGATGCCCAAAATATTTAGCAAAGTTGCTGTATTTATGGCATTTCATTTGGTAGAGAGCAATGATCAAAGCAGCACAGGGGTACCATAAATCCACTGCCCTGTGATAGGCGATGCTGCCAAGGTAGAAGAGGGAGGAATAGCTGTGCTGCAATTTGGTGATATGGATTTCCTGGGAAAACCTCCAGTCTTAAGTCTACTAAGTGCTATCGTGGCTGTAGGTGTAAATAGCTTCTAGCAGCTCTGTAAGTAAACTAAAATTGCCAGTGCGCTTTTTGCCATTATAACGATGCCTCTGCTAAGAGAGTAATGCTATAAAAGCCCCATGTCCAACCAACAAATGCCAGCACAAGTTCTCCACCAAGAGGGGGCGAATTTGGACTTCTGGCACCTCTGTGTCCTCTGTCCAGGGACACAGCTTCTGCTTAGACGAGGATATTTTGTAGTGTACCTCACTATTTGTCCCTGGAAAGAAAATCGAACAAGCAGCAGAGTTAAGAAATTGAAAGTAGGGATTAAAAGTCAGTGGACTCACTATTTTTTCCCCTTTTATTTCAAGTATTCTGCATAAAGTCTGAAGAAGTCCTTTGCTGAGCTGTAAGAGTGTACACAGGGAGAGGGGAGTCTTCAATCCCTCGGTGAAATCTCTTCTCCAAATTGTGCCCGAGATCACATCGAAGGGGTGCCGCTGAAAGGAAGAAATGCTCTGCTTGAAGTCCCACAGGAGCCCAACTGCAAACCTGCAACTGGAGAAAGCACCGTGTCCAGCAGCGACCACGGGCAAGCTCGTTATCCCGTCTTGTTTCCCTGCACGTCTGCTCGAGGGAGGATGGCCAGTCCGTGCAATGTTTTCTCCTGTCAAGCACAAAATGAATCTTTAAATTGCTGAGCAGTAATGCAGCCAGCTGCTTAATTTGTCAGAGTGACTCATGCATGATGGTATTAGGACACAGGGATTATGTTCTGATTTAGCTCCTATGTTCTCCTACAGAAGCGGTTTCCTGCAGAAGAGGAACTGGCAGAGGTTGTTTTTAGAACAGCAGTGGCTCTCTGGAGCTGAATGAGATACCAGCCTGTGCACAAAAGCTAAAGACTAAAAAGGATTAAATCCCTGCTTTATCCATGGCTTGTAATTCACAGTGTCTCTGGCAATTTTCCTTGTTTCAGTATCTGTTTTATAATGATATGAAGACCCTGCAAGTACTGAGATGGTTCAAGCCACAGCTGCCAACCTCAGAAACTGCATCAGTCTTTCAGTGTTGCTGTAGGAACATCAGCCCTAAAACGTAACCCTTGTCTCTCGAGTCCTGATGCACAGATTTGGCACCGTTGTATCACTTATTTATTAAAACTGAAAAGCCTCCGAAGAAAATGCAACGTTTTTACTATAGTTTGCTACGATGCACATGTCTGCATGGTTGGGTGAGACAGAGACAGGAGCACGTGAGATGACACGGAATGATGTGTGGGGTCTCATGGGGAGAAAATGTAGCTCCTTAAAAGCCTTCTCCATAAAAATCAGTTCAGAAAGCTGTGCTTCAAGAAGGGACGCAGCCCATAGTCACGTCTTCGGGACTGGTAAGAGTGAGCAGAGAAGTGGAGCTGAGGGTAAGGGAGCTCTGGAGCGGGAGAAGGGGATGTCAGGTTCTTCCTCCTGCAGATGCTGTGGCTGTATCTTTAGCAGAGTCGCTGAGACCACGGGTGGCCACTGTTCTCGTAGCTGAGACAGTGGGTGGTTTGGAGTGTGGCTTAAGGGAAGATTTACTTGTAGCTCCTACAAATGGGTTTGTTCCTGCTTCCACAGGACTTTTACAACAGAGAAAACCTAGCGTGCTTAGGGATGTACGCACATGCCGTCAGCTACAGCTCTGTTTTCTGCTTACTCCAGCCCAGCACCTACTCACACCCTCTGGCTTCCTGATATTTAAATGCTTTGCAAAAAAATTGCATGGGTGGGAGACACCAGCTTCCCAGGGAGCCTGGAAGGGACATGGTGACAGCCACAAACGGGCAAGGAATGGGGGAGACACCCTCATTACTGAAACAGTGTTCATGGCCCTCGCAGGGCCATGAAATTGTCACCCTTGGTGATTAACTCAGCACCTGAACAAGCTCCCACTCTCCATAAGTGCTGAAGACTGTGGATTTTTTTGCTGAAGGGGAAGGGCGAGCCCTGTTCTCAATGATGTGAGGGATGTTATACCTACTGGTGATTCATCTCTTAATTAAATGATTAGGAGAAGATTAGCAGCAGTAAAACATCCTTGGCACAGACTAATAGATCCAGCTAGAGAACTCCCAGAAAGTTCTAGCCGTTGGGTGACTGTGCGGCCAAAACATTAAAATACAAGATTTTTATTGCTTTCCTCACTAAGTGGGGAGGCGGATTAGACCAATTATATGTTCCTGGTGTAAGGTTCCTCTGCTGCCAAAATCTGAGTTGGAAAGTTGTGGAGCTGAAGCAGGCAGGGCAGGGGCTGGAAATGGAGAATATTCCCTCCTTCCAGAGAGTCTGAGCATATCCCCCTGTCACAGCTCTCCAGAACAGCCAGCTGTAGAGAGGGGTAAATCTTCCTGAGCTTTACAAAGCTCCTGAAGCACTTCTCAGTGAGCTCATTACGCTGGAAGATATCCAGGGTCTGTTACGGGAACTCTCATCAATGTTATTACAGTCTCGTTCTGAAACACCTTACGGTTCTTCTTTGCAGTGGGTGAGCACATACGTGTGTGTTCACTGGCGCACTGTCCTTTTAAGACTCGTTTCTAGGTGTGCCAGGATTTCTGGTGCTCAACCAAAATTGCCAGATCCTGTGTTGTCTGACCATCATGCAAGGAGAAAGGACATCCCCCCTGCGTCTGTGTATCCATTTCCTCACATTAGGTAGGTAGCCAAGTGAGCAGTTCGCTTCCTGTTTTCAATTTAAGATGCATTAGAAGAGTAGTTTTGGCACCGCTGGTGTGGCTCGGAAATGGAGCTGGAAAGCTCCGCACTGAGGAACCTCCTTTGGTAGAACTGGCTGCGTCGGTGGCCTCTTGGATCGACACTATTCCTCTTTAAAGTAAGCATGATGATGTCCCCCAGTGCGGGAGAGGATTAGCCTGGAAGAGTCTGCTCCAAACTGGAGCTGTGAAAAGCAGCTACTGACTAGAGTTGAGAAGAAAACCACTTAAACCAGGTAGGAGCAGGAACTTCTGTGTTTCTCACCCTTCCGCTGGCATCAACACAGCAAACCGGAGGATGCATGGGTAGGTACATCGGGGGTAAGGACCAGCTTTACTCCTCCTAACACTACGTGTGCTATTTTTTGAAACTTGCACTGTAACACCTCTTCCTTCCCCATTCAGCACTGAGCAGATTTAACTCCAAAGCAAAACCAGAGTAGGCTGGTTGTGATGTACAGCCAAAGGAAAATTAACCTACTCTTAATTTAAATGTGCCTTATTTAAGCTTTGATGGATAAAAGCTGTGGTGCTGTAGAGCACTCAGCTGCTTAAGTCCCTTAACATAATACTGAATTATTTGTATATTTAACAGTGTTTGTGCTAGTAGTGACAATTCACTGGGTGGGAATCAAAAGGTAAGCTTGATAAATATCTAGTGAAGGAAGAATGTACTTTGGGTGTTATATCCACTATTCTATGAGCTGTTTGCTTTATTCTATTTGGGAGCAAATTCAAATGTGTCTGTGCTTTAGCTGTCAATTAACTTGCTCTCCTGCACTTTCAACGCAAAAGGCTTGTCTTCAGGCACCAGTGACGTGCACCTCTACCATGCTTTGACTGCTATAAACAGAACGTACTTAATTATATTAAGATTGCTCTGCTTGGAGACACACATCTCGCATCTGATATGGAGGTGGTCAAATTCATTTATATTTGCTTTCGCTCTGCTTTTCACCCTTTATTGCTCACCCGCACCGGTAAGGTGGTTTCCAGAACTGAGCAGACAGGAAAGCATGATGCTGTAGCTTTATGGTATGCTGCAACTGGAGTTAATTGACTTTACCTAAGCTGGACAAGCAAGAACAGAAAATGCAACTCAAATGCAGAGCATCCCAGAATTTGGTAATTTTTTTTAAGAAATATCCAAAATAAACAGTTGGCACCATTAAGAAATGTGTAATATTTCTTCTGTATATGTTTAGTGAAAATAACTTCCTTACCAACAGCACACAGGAGTGGCACCTGCTCAGCATGCCTCAATTACAATTTCCTTAAATACCTTCTTTTGTGCAAAAATTTTTCCTTCTTGTTCTCAGCAGGACCACCACTCATAACCAGGCTTGGGATGTAATCACTAACAACACGATTCAATTTTTGTTTCTCCTGCTCTCAGGTCTCAGTACCAGACATAAGCAGTTTTGTTGAGTGCACTAGACAGACCTTATTGCTCTGGACTGTCGCAGTCCTTTCTTCTACCTCAGTTACATAACAGGTGAGAGTTCTTGGGGTAGATTTTAAAGCTTTATTGGTCTAAATAAAAGAAGTACAAAACATTTTTACAACAGAACCTGGTTATTTTTCTGTGATTTAGCAAAGCAGGGGGAACAGACTCTTTGCATGCAGAACTTGGGGCACACGGGGAGCTGCTGACCTTGCACACCAGCCCTTCCCCTCCCAAAATGCCGTGTGAAACCCTTAACTTGCCACCGGGGCTGCCGTCTTCTGACAGAGCCTGGCCAGCAGTCCAGCCATCTGCAAAAGGGAGTTCACACCTTCTGCTATCTTCATGTGAGTGTACCCGATTTCCTGGGGATAAAGACATAATAAAAATCACCTTTTTTTCTCCCCCAGTCTATGTATAGTATGATTAATAACTAAATAGAACATAGCCCTCACTGGGAGACCAACTTCAGAGTCACTCGCACTTAAGAGAAGCGTATCTTTACATAGAGACCAACTAGAACACCTTTTTCTCCTTTTTTTTTTTTTTTTTTAAATCAAAGCCCATATTTCCCCACTTCCTTTGTAAAGAGCAAGGTGCATACACTTTAGGACAGGTTTTAAATCTGAAGAGTGATTCCAATACAGCAGTTTACCATTTGTCAACTGGCTGTCACTACAATATTTTACTATCTGTTGGAGGTATGTGCTTGAATAAAGTTCTCAAGGAGTTATCCGAAGCTTTGAAGTAAATGATAAATTCAACCAGCATTGTGTTTGTTATTAATTCGAGTTATCACTAGAGCGACTTTAGGCGCTTCTGTGGGCGGTTGGACTTTAAACTGCAAATGACCATTCTTATTGACAAACTAATGATGCAGAGTGGAGAAAAAAAGCAGTAATAAGAAGTGAAGAAATACTTTTTGGCACTAATATATAGCAAATATCAAACAGGAAAACCTGAGGCTGCCCCTGTATTAGGGATCACATCCTCCTCTTAAAATGGCCCAAAAGACCCCACCAGCAGCGAGGTTAGAACTAACCTTGATAAATTCCAGTTTCAGATACTCTTGCATTTGAAAGGTTTTACACACACGGAAGACGTTGCCAATCACATCTTCTGGAGCGTAGCCAAGTCGCCACAGGTGGGCAAGAATCTGTGCAGACAAGAATAACCCTACATTTATCTCCAAAATTTATCAGGTGAGTCAAGCAGATTCACTTTTGGAACAGCTGTATAAACTACTGGAACTGCACGTACCACTTATCAAATGATTTAACATCAATTGTTTAGCAAGTAATTTCAATATAACTTGCTTTTTTGCTTTGTTGGCTTATTCATCTGAACAAATCCCTGCATAAAAAGGGTTTAATTCATCAACTCATCTACATGGTATTGCCCTTATATTGAAAAACAATTCACACTTTGAATTCTTCAAAACAAACAAGAATTCTCTAGAGAAGTGTCTATGCAGACACAACACATGAAAACCAACCTTGTATGCTTCATCAATATTTGCATTTACACAGTGCTGTATCATTTCTTTCACAAGCAGAGGATGAGGCTCATCACACACCTGTATCAAAGAGAAATATTACTCTTCAAAATGTTAGAAGACTGCATTAAAACCCTGGTATTTTCACCAAGATTCTATACAGTCGAGGTGCTGAATCAGACACATTCTATAACACAGATTAAATTTTAAGTAATATGACTTTTCTGGTAACAGTTATCCTGCCATGGCAGAGTCAATAGCATGAAATAACAACACCTAAGTAATAGATTCAGATGTCACCACTGTGAAATTTCCCAGCAGTTATGTGATTCGTGTGCTTTGAGAGAGCTGGAAAGGCACAAAGTCTCAGCCGAGCCATTGGGGACTGCATCTCGCTCTCCTTTTCAGAAGGCACGCACACTTTTTTGCAGCCTAATGCTGTATTTGCTACATACGTAGTTCTGTCTGCAAACTGGCAAAGCACTTTCAAAGGCTTAGATATGTGACTGAAGGTCTCATACAGCTCTAGTGCTAAACTTCCAGCATCACGGTTTTACACTATTACTAACCTTGAAGACATTTTCACTGTTTATAAAGCCAAATCCAGAATATGTGGACTGTAAGTTGTTTAACGCCTGTGAAAGAAAAAACAAAACTTCATTGATTTTCTGAAGTGCTCTACTTCTCCCTCCCCTCCTCAGGATGAAATACACTGTTCAGAAAATGATGCCAAACAAGCAGTTTTCATTTAAACGACAGAGTAAACTGTAAACTTTGTTTCTTCCCACATTTGATATCCAGTTTGCATCAATTAAATTTTAAGGAGCAGATCCACCTTAAAACCTCACAAAACTGAATGGTTTAGTTACATTTGTGGCACAGATCACATCCCCTTTGCTTTACCCCTCCAAAGATAAAGCCTTGAGAGCCACAATTCAATGTTTTTTTGCTTTGAAGATTTTTGCTTCTTTTACCTGTCTCATATCTCCCTGGGCTGTGAAGATAATGGCTTCTAGTCCATCATCTGTATAAGGCACATCCTCTTTCTCAACAATTTTCAGTAGCCTTGCAAGGATTTGTGAATCTGTCAGCTTGGTGTAACGTAGCACTGCACACCGGGATTGAATGGGTTCTGAAGACAGAGATGCATAATTAGTATTTCCCTCTTTTCTCAAAAACATACTATTTGTTTTCATCTTGGAAGAAGATATCTCGGCTTTCAACACCTCGTTTTCTTTTAAAGAAAAAGAATGTTAGCTCCAGACAAAATATAGCATCTCCTTAAGCACATACAACTGTCATAGTCCTTCACTTGAGCCCAAATGTGCTCCTTGAATTTTCCCAGATATGTGCAAATACATATGAAGCTTAGCTGCTCCTGTCTTCCTGTGTTTCTGAATGTATCTTATGCTATATAAATGGCTAAACAAGAAAAGTCTAAAGGTCTACAATGTGTTAGCCTATAGGCAAACTTCTATGTTTCAAAAAGCAGGACAACAAAAGTGGTTCAATACCCAGTAAACGACACATGAAACATCTTAAACTCTACCAGAGTTGGAGGGAGGTTAAATGTAAAATATGAGAAATCTGCTTCTGCAGTCATGCATAGCACTATCCATCAAAAACAGCTGTTCAGGAGGTTCACTGGCTATGCAAATATACTCTTATTTTATTAGCTGGATGTACAGGTGGTTTGATTTTTTTCAGATGTACCACAGTTTCTTGCAATGGGCAGGTCCAAGGTATTTCTGAAAAGTGCCTTGGAAGTTAGCCAACAGCATGGAGAACATGTAACAAAAACACTCATGGACTAGCAGCACTTTACCTATGATTTTGTCAGAGGCATTGCAGGCAAGGGCGAAGCGTGTTGTTTTGGAATAAATTTCCATTGTTCTTCTCAATGCTTGCTGTGCTCCATCTGTCATGCTGGGGGAAAAAACAGGACAGATTTTGCCCTTCACTGACTTACAGGTACAGCCTAATAACTATTTTTATACAAGCTTCAAGTTTAGTGATATTAAACAGTGCTTTGTAAATTACTCGGTATTCTGGCTTGACAAACTAAGCAGCCTTTTCTTATCATGTGAACACATCACCCTGCAAAGCAGGTTGTCACCGAGACCTCTGTAAAACTAACACGCAAAAATAAATCATTAATACTCTGAAGAACACTGCTAAGAATGCTACTACTAACACGCAGATGGAGAATGCTCCATTTTCACCCAGTGAAATTGTCTACATAAGCCAGACTCTTTTCCAAGGGAAAGAGTCAGTAAATTGGAAGATGCTATTTCACGTCCAGCTAAATCACAGTCTGTTTTACCCCAATATTTGGAATCTCCTTTGAAGCAATGATCTCTGCTTGATATGAGTAATCACGTGAGAACCAGAGTTCAATGCATATTTATTTCCTACCAAATTATTTTTGATAGCCTGATAGAAACAACTAAGACTGTCCAAGACAGCAGCTCTGCAGACAGCACAGGTACAGTACATTTCACATATAAACTGAGGTTCAGAAAAAACAACGTACCTGTCTGCTTCATCAAGGATGATTATCTTATGCCGACCTTTTGGAAGTGTGACCTTCTGCTGGGCAAACATTTTGATTTTGTTTCTCACAACATCAATGCCTCTGGAACAATAATTGAAATGATTCATGATCAGTTGGGTGTAATTACATAATAGATTTTAATCAGCAGCCACGGTGGCTGAAGCATTTCTGAGCTCCCTGTTCTGCTGTTTGTTCCTGGCCTTCCGCTGTGCCAGTATAACCATTGTGAAACCATCCTGCAAGCCAGGCTGCCTGAGTCAGATTTTAACACCAGTAATCCTCCTTTTTGGAGGCTTTGAAAAAATAATTTAACACTACCAGTATATATATATATCAGTGCATATATATATATTTATATATATTTATATATATTTATATATATTTTTATATAATTTTTGAAATATACTTATATATATATTTCTATATATATCAGTGACCTCACAGTACTGCCATGAAAGGACTTCTGTTTGGCAAAAGGTTGGGGTAATAAATGAACAAAGGCAGATGCATTTAAGACAGCTTTGTTGTTCTGCCAATACTTCACACAGCTACATCCACAGACACAGCTGTAACTCAGAAGAATTTAAGAAAAACAGCTGGACAGAGTGTGTCTTATTAGGACAACACAGATGCTTTCCTAGACAGAGTCCCAACGGAGACTATATTGATAGTCGGACACCAAAGACTGCCTACCTTTTAGGTGTAAAAACTGCATTAAAATAAGTACTAAAGGCCCTAATAGAGCATTAAGCCTATCATGCTGGCCTGAGTTGCACCAATATTAAAAATGGATACTTGCTGCTTCATTAAAAGTTTGATAAAGTTTATTAGTTTTCACCTGTCATTTGAGGCATTCAGTTCCAAAACAGCATCCTTTAACGCAGGACCAAGCAGAGCACGAGCCAAGCAGAGGATACTGGTGGTTTTACCTGTTCCTGGGGGACCCTAGAAATACAACACAGCAATTGCTGGTGAGTTTAATGTCATTTTCTAACTTGTGCTCTCTACAGCGGTCCCCACTCATGAAAACAAATATTTCCAATATTTCAGGCACAATTAAATCAACACTGCAAGAATATTGTGGCCAGATTTCAGAAGGCAGGACCAACACAGTGAAATAGAGTACAACACAACAATACTTACAGCAATTATAATATTTGGTACATTCCCCTCTTTTGCAAAGACCTAAGAAAGAATAAGAAGATCTTTTATAAGAAAATAGTGGGAACACACAGTTTTCAATTCTATTCTATTTCAAGCACAAGAAACAGCTAATCCATTATTTTCTTCCCTCGTGCTTTAACTTTTCTGAACCTTGCTGTTTCATGTTTTCTTTTTTAATTGAACTCTCAAAAGTCAGTCCTTAGAATATGGAAAAACTTAAAGGCACTTAATCCCACAGGTCTTTAGTACTCTTGCCTTTCCATTGCATCTGTTTTAACAACATGCTTGCTAGCATAAGCTTTCTGTCAGCAAATGCTCTGTTCGCAAACTAAATTGTCATGGAAAATATTTTTCTTCCAGAAAAACATTAAATTTATGTTTCTTTCTGTTATATAAATTATATTTATTCATTGAAACAATATTATTATAACAGCCACAAATTTTCTAAGCTGTATCAAACCAAGGCCAATGTAAACAACAGCCCAATTCAAGGTGTGTTTGCTCAGAACACCACTCAAGCATGTCCTACAACGTGTAATTTCTCAAGCAAATCAGAAAGTTTGTTTCCACATACTTAAGTATGGATGTAAGAATACAAAAATGCTTTTATTGGTATGTTAATCCGTGCAGAATTATGTTTTTTGAACTACCCCAAAGGGACAGCTACACACCTCCAACCTGCTCACAGTATCTTCATTTCCAACTATTTCACATAGTTTCATGGGTCTGTATTTTTCCACCCTGTAAAAGCAAAACCCCACACACTTCAGCACATCTAATGAAACTTTCATAGCGCCTTACACAGACAGAAAAGGATTACATTAGACAACGTGGGACTAAGGTGACTTGACGCATCTTTAGTGCAAATGCTGCAGGGTCCCCCCTCAGTGCTAAGTGCAGCATCCCACAGCACCAAGGCCTGAAGGGGCTGGAGCACAAGTGTGATGGGAGCGGCTGAGGGAGCTGGGGGGTTCAGCTGGAGAACAGGAGCTGAGGGGAGACCTTCTGATCTCTGAACTGCCTGAAAGGAGCTTGGAGCCAGGGGGGTCGGGCTCTGCTCCCCAGGAACAAGCGCCAGGAGCAGAGGAAACGGCCTCAAGTTGCACCATGGGAGGTTGAGGTTGGATTTAGGAACAATTTCTTCCCCAAAGGGCTGTGGGGCATTGGAACAGGCTGCCCAGGGCAGTGGTGGAGTCACCATCCCTGGAGGGTTGGACAGACGGAGATGAGGTTCTCAGGGACATGGGGTAGTGCCAGGGGTGGGTTATGTTTGGACTCTATGATCTTGGGGGTCTTTTCCAAACAAAATGATTCTATGATTCTACTTCCAGTACTATAAAAGGAGAAAATGCTTAACACAGACATGACTGTGGTGCCTCAGCCTAATGCCAGGGCCAAGAGGACACACCAAACTGTGCACTGTCAATTAACGTAAGGGAGGGCTGACTGTGGACTCCACAGGTGCTTCCACCCAGGGCTGCCCGCTGCTCTCTCCCACCTCACTGGCCCCAGCCCTGCCTGGGGAGGTCACTGTGAACAGGCAGAGCCCTCGCCGCTGCCAGAACTCCCCACTTCCGAGTCAGACCCAGCCCCTGCACCCGGCAGACAAGCCCAGGGCCTGGCCCACGGAGTCTCCACCAGTCAGACACTGGGCGCCTACAGGCCCCATATTGCGGCGCGAGCCCCCGCCTTCCCGCCAATGGCGCGCCCCGCCTCCCGCTCACTCCATAGGCTACGCCACGGCAAGCCCCGCCTACCACCACGCTCTGAACCAATAGCCGCGCGCCCTCCGTCTTTCCTCCTGCCCCTGGCCCGGTCTCGCAGGCGCACAATGGCCGCTCCCGCTCTCCCGCGCGGGTCGGGCCGCGCCGCCTCCGCCGCTCACCAGGGCAGCTCGTAATGGCCGCTGGCGGCGGGAGCGGCCGCCGGGGCTTCGACCGATCCCCGCTTCTCGCCTGCCGCGGGCCCGGCCTTCTCGTCCTCCGCGGCCTCCACTTGCATCTCCATCCCGACGGCCGCTGTCTCCCTGCCTGCTCCGTGAGGGGAGGGCCGCGCTCCCGGGCCCGCCTCCGGGGGCGGGACGGCGGAGGCCGGCGGTGGGTTGTCCCCCGCGGTGCAGGCCCCTGTGAGGCCGTTGAGGAGAGGCGGGAGGCGGCGGGCCAGGCCTGGGGGAAGCGGGCCGGGCTTAGCGGAGGAAGGACTGGCGCCCAGCGCGGCTGCTGGGCTGGGGCTCGGCTGTTCTGGAGCCTGGCAGCTTTTCCTGCCATACCGACTGGTTAAGTGTGAAGATCATTAATAAAAAAACAGTAATATGTTTTGCATTTCAGGAGTCTAAACCTTTGTTTCTTCTTCTAGCTACCTTTATTCCCCCCATAAAATGAAAACAATAAAAGATGCATCGCAAAATACTGTAAGTAGTCATGTTATAATGGGAGGGTGATTCTCATTCTACTGTTAGGATTTCGGTATCAATACTGGTTTTAAACCTTATTAGTTACTGGGGTCTTGGTGCATCTTTAAACTCTGCTTATGCTCCACATAATGACATTTGTGTTAGCACAGTGAGCAGAGGATCTGTCCTTCAGTCTGGGCTCTGATTCCTTGGGAAGTGTTTCTGATTGAAGATTGATGTGAGGCAGAAACTTTGAACTGCTTGGTTTTGAAGCCCTGTGTGAGTGGTAATGCTCTAACAGAGCAACTTCATATCACTTGCCACAACATTTGCATTCTGATGTTACTGTTGGTGCCTGTTACTTGGTGTTCTGAGGTTGGCACGTGGATGTTTGCAGATGGGAGCGTTGCCCTCAGCCTGTGGAGCTGGTTCTGTGTGTGGCCTCGCAGTGATGGAGTTTGCTGATTTTCTCGTAAGACTCTAAAAGTCTAGAGGGTGAAGTTTTCCGTTACGCAGAGTGCAGTCTCCTGAGTTTTTATGTGGGCAGGGTGGTCAGTGCTTTAATCTTGTTTTGCATATTTTTCATTAATAGCTGTACGTGGTTCCTAGTGGCTTTAGGATAAATGTTATGTAAGGGTGAGATTATAAGTCATCTGCAGCATTTATGTGGCTGGCTGAATTAACTGTGGATTAATTTTGCCTCCATTGCAGGTAAAGTAGCAAATTAAATAGCAACATAATTATGCGGCATATGAGGGTGAGGCAGTTGTCACTCTTTCACTATTCAGGCTGTTTCTAGCACACAAGCTGGGCGAATACATTGTTCTTGTCTTCAGATTTAACTTAGTGCAACGCTCAGCAGAACCCAACAGGAGACACTGAAATACTGTGGCTGCTTACAGCGCTGCTGATCACAGAAGTCTGTCACTACAGCACGCTGGACATGCTTTGGTTTCTTGCCAAATTAAACAGTTGTTATGCTCTTAGGAAGTACCAGCCTCTAGATAAGGTATTATTTTCCTGAGCAACATTAATTCTCCCACTATATGTGCAGGATTGCTGCTGATAAGCACCCAAAGGACAGGAAGAAAGGCTGTTCGTAAGAATTGTTGCTGAGAGGCTGATGACAGATGTTGTGGTATGTTTCTGCTAACCAATTGCAATGTTTCTTTGGAGCGTAGCCTTCTCAAACACGGTAGCCTCTGTGCAGGCAGTAACTCCTTGCTTATCCACAGTGGTTCTGTATTTTACCAAACATGGAACAAGTATTTATTTAGGGCTCAATATTGGTAGGGATGTGTGGCAGGTGGATAGGCAGACCTGAGTTTAAAGTTTTAAAACTCATCTGTCCCAAAATGTGAACTGTTTTTATTGTGGCATGTCTGTTGAGATCACAGGATACACCCAGGATAAAATGAATTCCCAATTCATTGCTGAAATAGCAGAACTCTTTTGATGTGTCATCAACAGTGCCTGAATACACATGCATGCAGTCAATGTACTATATTATCCTGAAACGATAATAACTCTGAATTTAAGATTATTTTTTCTGACCTGTCTCCTTCCCACTCCAAAAGATCCGTAGGAAAAGGTTACTAAATATTTGTAATCAGTACAGAGTACAGATAATGGCTTTTTGCTGATGTTTTGCTTAGCAAGGGGGGTGCTATTACTGCTAGGAATGAAGGCCACCATGACAGAAATAAATAGTGATCTTGTGATTATCCCAGGAGCAAGAAGTCCTAGCTGCAGGTGCTTGATGTAGGGAATGATCCTTTAAAGACCATATGGAGATTTTTCTCAGATCAGCTTCAGTCAAGGACTCGTGCTTTAGCCTCTGTGGGGAGACTAAAGCCCAATGCAACAGGTTTTGTCAGAGGGGTGGGTAAATGCAGAAGTTGTGGCAAAAGAATTGCTGTTTTGCATGCTATGGTGGGTAAAACTGAGAATAGCTTGTTTTGAGCTTGAACAAAAAGTTGAAATTAGTGAAGGCGTTAAAAGTGAAGCAGTAGTTGAAAACAGCAAAGAGCAACAGTGATGAAATGATGATGGGGAATGTGAGGTGTAAAATCCAGAAGGAAATATGAATAAAGGATAAGAGAAGAAACTAACCTTTGGGCAATCATTAGTGAAAAGTATGCATCTGTACTGCCTATTCAGCGCAGATAACTAATAAATGAATTGTGGTTTTGGGAGGGAGGGGAGAACTGTTAAGTATGCAAGGTCATTTTGCTTTTAGATTAAATCTGTGGGTTCAGCTTACCCTTACTGTTAGGCCTAACACTAATACTCATTATCCAGCAGGTCTAAAAGGCTGAGGGCTGACCTTGAGTTGCAGCGTGGAGAGAAGTGCAGAGTTCCTTGGGCTGTCTGTCCCCAGCAGTCCTGCAGTCTTGGTTAATGCTGTCACCTCCTGTTGCAGCCTGACAGTGTTTAGCAGCCTCAAGTAGGTCACGTAGCGCAGGCGGTCTGGCTGTCAGGGAGATGCAGAGTGTGCAGACCCTTTGAGGATATTCCTGTTTGCTTTCTCTGCCTTTCACACTGTTAGGCTGGAGACAGTGGAATGGATTCTGATGCTACTGACCATTTTATCTTTTGCTTACTGAGGCTGAAACTGTAAAGCAAAGCTGGTACAAATACCAGGAGTGAAAGTCATGGTGGGGTGGTTGGAAGGGAGGCTGGACTGGTGCTTTATTAAATATGGCATCACCATGTTAGGGGATTTTGTGGGCCTGGCACAGCTGTACGTGGGCTGGCAAAGGCCCTGATGCCTGTAGAGCTGCCATGCTTGAGCTCTAAGAACAAAACCAGGGGTGACACTGTCAGTGTACACAGGGTATTAATTTGTTCTTGTAGCATCACACCCTCCATTCTTCATTCTCCATAGAGGAGGTACAGTTGTGCTGCTCTGAGCTCATGTTATGTGTACCATTTAAGATTTTTTTTCTAAATATAATGGCAGAGGTCACACATTCAATTTCCACCAGCACTGCCATCTCTGAGCTTGTTTCCAATCTGCTGCCTCATCCTTCCTCCCGCCTTAGCATCTCCAGGAGCTGCAGAGCAGTGGCAACTCACCAGAACAGGCTGGGTAAACACAGCATGACATCTGCCCACCCTGTTACCTGAGGGCCTTTATTTATGGCATCTCGTTGCTTTTTACGTTTTCATTTAGTACCTTTCAATGTTTCTTTTTAATGCTGTCACATGAAATTATAGGCAGCATGCTGTCCTAGTCTGCAGTTCGGAAATTCATGCTGCTAGAAGTGAGGGAAATCACGACTGTGGTGACAGAGTAACTGGAAAGATCAATTTCAGCTTATTGCTACCAGGAGACTCTAATGTTGTAAATATTTACAATTCTTTTCTGTAAGCACCTGAAAATACTTTAAAAGTGGATTTAGGTCACCACAGTCTTAAGCCAGCAAAGCTTTATTGTGATTTTTCTGCATGTGTTGAGGAACAAATTATAAACTGTCCAGTGCTTTACACTAGGTTATAAGTACAGGATTCAGGAATAATGACCTACTAGTCCTGCTCTTTGGATGCTTAAGAATATCAAGGCAATTGATTGATTGGTGTGGTTTTTTGTTTTTTTTTTTTTTTTTTTAAAGCACATGATAGAGAGTGATGCATGTGCAGTACAAGACGAACCGTGGTTACAGCTTTAGTCAGTAGAGGGAGTGTGGACACCTGTATTAAAAGCCACGTGGGGTCACTCATGACAGCCAAGAGAATAGACTGTTTTTGTAGAATTCCTCTTTTGTCTGGAAAAAAAAAGAAAAGAAGTAAATTCTTCCTAGATGCCAAAATGCAGCTGTTGGCTACTGCCGCTGTGGAGAAAGCTAAAAGTGTAGAAGCAGGGAATAATCCTTTGTGCTTGTCATGCTTTTCTCCTTGTGGCTGTCAGCCTGTGAGCACTTGGCTGCTTACACCTGCAGCCTGGGACTGGAATGGAGCAGCACCTCTTCTCCATGCTGCGTTTGTCAGAAACTTCACAAGAAATTTGCAATGAAGTCGATACAAAGTGGGTTTTTTTGATTTGTTTTTTATAAATAATTACAGTATTGCTTGGCTTTTGGTCAGATACAGTGCAGCCATGATATGGCAAGATACTTCAGTGCATCTGGCATTTATATTTACTTGTGTTCCTTCCTTACGTCAGCAGTCTGGTAATATTCTCCCCTGACTGCCCCTAATTGGTACTGCATGACATTATGCAATCCATTCCAGCTGTATCTAGTCTCTGAAATGATGGGCAAAACTTGATCAGAGTCCTTGCTTGGCTGAATGCAACAAAATAAATGTTAGATGAAATTCATTTGTGCTTGTTCTCTGTATGTAAAAGATGAAAACGCAATGATGTTATTATTTATCAGGAGTCCAGGAGTTATCAGGCTGTACCACTCCGGGTCCCTTCAAGTCTTCAGAGCATGGATTTAGAAATATCAGAAGGCAGACCTGCAGTATTCCAAATTGGGAAGTTCCTGAAGCATAAAGGACAAATTTGGCAAAATACTAAGGTAAGGGTCAAGTCTGGCTTGACTATAGGGTGCTAATGATAGAGGAAGTGAGGAAAATCTGACAAAAATAAAAATGTGGTTGTTATTGTCAGACCCCTGTGTGTATGGGTGAATTTTACTTAAAATGTTTGGTGTGATTTTGCCTAGGTATGCAGTGGAAAATAGGACTTTTAAGATCTGCTGTAGTGGCTTCGTATCAATTCGGGATTTAAAGGATGACTTGGTACATTATATTAAGGCTAGAGCATAATACCAATATATGCTCTCCAACTTTGTTTGTCCAAAGAGAAAATGATTTGTGAACCTTTTCTTAATCTGAAAACATGAAAGGGAAGAGTCCTGAATTACTGGGTGAAGCTGTATTCTGTTTTACAGGGTTAAGGCCCAGGGAAATGCAGGTCCTGCACTAGCTGGCACTGTGCGGTTTGAGTTGGGTGCAGTGCAGCGTGGTGCCAGGTCAGCCCTAGAGCTCCTTAGTACCTTTCAATGTTTCAAATGAGGTGTGACAGGACACTCCTGCGGAGGTAAATCTTTGGATATTTACCCTGCAATCCAGGCTCTGTTCCACCTGGGCTAGCTCCCTAAATTTAGGGCTGCCTCCCTAAGTTTCCCTTGCCATAATTAGGTTCAGTATATCCTCTGATTAAAGACATTTGTTGTTCATTGTTGCTAGTGTTCCAGCATTGAAGTTATCACAGAAGTCTGAGAAGTGGAGGTGAGGAGAGAAAAAGTTTTTCCTGCGTTAGTAATTTGGAGTTTTCCCCTTTCCAAATGAAAAAAAATCATATCGGAGTGTGCCTTACCAAATAGGAGAGACTTATCTGCAGGTTTGAACACAGTTGGGCTGTAGCGACTTCCCTGAAAACACCCGATTTCCCTGCAGCCGTTGTGAGTTGGTGGTTCTCTGAAATGCAGACCCCACAGAAAAGGGCAGTAATTCCCAGTGTCGAGAGAGCTCCACTGAAGCAGCAGAATGTTTTGTTGCTTCATTGATACTGCATCTAAGCGCTATGTAAAAATACAGAATATTTCAAACAATGTTAGACAGTTTGCCTGTCTTGTCTAGTATCCAATAAAACTCGCTATAATGGTTGGTGAAAGTATGAGTTAATCCAATCAAATAAAGTTAAACATTAGCTTGTATATCCCTAGTTTTTTGTTTTGTTTTTTTTTTTACCTGCACTTCCTCAAAGCAGCTTGAACTGTAGCACGAAGGGAAAATCCTTGTATCAATCTCTTTGTTTCATGTATCCAAGTTATCTAAGAGCACTTGGGTTGCACAGAAACTGTGCTTAATCAGCTTCCTTGGTTGGTTGTGTGGTTTTCATACTGCAAGTCACAGGATAAAAACTTTCTGTCAAAATTGGCTTGGAGGAGCCTGAAGCTACTTCTTATATATGGATTGTTTATTATATTTTTGTTTGGTAAATTGGTGGGCTGTCTTTAGAATATATCCAGGTACTTAAAGATATGCCCGTACAGCTTCTGTGTTAGATTTTATAAAATGTTTTTGGGGTTCCTCTGGGTAAGTATAAGAGCACTATATCATTATAATTCTTACAGAGGCCAGACAGATACTACAATACTGTACACCTAGCATAAACATTTGTGCTATGAGGATTTTGCTCACCTTTTATATAAACATATTCTTTCTTAAAAGCTTGGGGTTTTTAGTACAGCTTTTAAAAAGATTTGAATTTTAAAAATGTCTTTTAATTGCCTTCTGTCTAGACCACTTGAACTCTCTCTTGGTTCTTGGACTTTACAAGTTTGGTTTTGTACTCTCTGTTGCAGATAGTTGTGACTAAGTTGCATTGAGGGGGGAGTTGGGGTGTATGTGTTGGTAAAGGAGAAACTGTCAGTAACTGGAGAGCAGTGTCCTGGCTCTGAAGGCTGCGGTTTCCGATACCAGCTCAGATTTTCCCCTGCACGAACTTCAGTTTCCAGTGGGCTTTGTGCATTTGCATGCTGGAAGCAGCTAGATGCATTTGAGTGGGATTTTCAAAATAAGCTAATGAGAAATGAGCGTAGCGCAGGAGAAAATTCCCATGGACTTGAGTAAAACCAGGATTTAATTTAGGAGAAGTCTTTAGGGGTTTTTGTTGTTTCTAAAATTTCTTTCTACAACAGTAATCTCAGGTGATGCTTGCACTGATAGAGAATTATTTCTTCCTCCCCTCACCCTTTGTACCATAAAGACCACCTTAAAATTAATTTATTTTTTTCTCTAATCCCATCACATGCCATTATTAATCCATATGTTTTACTGCCGTGCAGGAAAGCTTTGCATCTAAAATGTTGGCATTATTAAATGAATATCTACTGCTGCATCCCAGGGTGCATTTTTCTGCCTCTCCTGATGTGTGGGATTTTTTATTGTCTTGTTTTTTTTTCCCTTCCTCTCGTTCTGACTGTCCTGCTATGACTTGTTTCTCATTTGCTCAGCCCTGCAGGGGAGCTATTCTGAGAGCCAATATTCATTAGATGGTAATTAAAACAATGAAGGATGGATGTTAATGTATAATGCTACATTTCTTTTGTAATTTTCAAGAGATAAATCTTCTTGTGCATGTGTTCTCTTTTAGGAAATCTGTCAGAAAGTAATAGGCAGTTTCTTTCTTTCTGTGCACATTCCAGAAATCAGCAAGGAGTTCAGGCTTCTCAGAAAGGTCTTTTCATAGTGTCCTGTGCAAAATAGAGTTCAGAAACAGTCAACCCTGATGATAAGGCTTATGAAATTAGGAAGAGCCGGTGCTGTGTGTTGGGTTTGAGCTGCAAGGGGAGCGATGGTTGCTGCTCTGCACACAATTAGAGCTTACAGGACACTTCTCTGTCCCCAGTCAGTGGCTGAGAAATGACATCTGCAGCTTCATGTTGGTTTTCTCAGGAAAGTGAAGGATTGCAGAGGTTGTTTTTTCTGCTGATATTGAGGGTGGTCCTTGTTGGTGGCACAAGGCAATAGAAGAGAGCTGTCTGGCTATGTGGGAAGATCTCTTTTCCCAGGAAGGTGCTTGTTTGGAGCTCAGATGTGCTCCTGTTCTGAAGGCACACGCAAAACAGCCTTTAGGGTTTGCAGTTCTAGGACATGAGAGGAGTGTGGCAGAGTGGGGAGACAGATTACCTGGAGAACTCAAAGCCACAGTTCATGCAAATGGCTGGGGTATCAGCTCCTCCAAACCAAACCTTGGTGGGATCCCATCCCGTGTGCATCCACACGGACCCTGCAGCATGAGTTCCTCCTGCCATGCAGGGACCCGCTGCAGGACACCAGCCCAGTTTGTTCCGTGCTGCTCTGGGTCACCATAAAAAACATTCAGGGGACAGTTTGCCCTTTGTGATCCTCCTTCCTACCATCGCAGGAAGGTCCTTAGGAAAGGAGGTTTCGCGTTTCCACTCTCCACCCCCTCTTCTCCTTCCGATGTCTTGGACACTCGCCAGCTCACCACCGAGAAATATTTACTTCCTGCTTTTTTGCGTAGACCTCCAGAGGCCTCGTTTTTCATGAATAAAAGATGAGCTGTTCTCCTGGAGCCACGAAGGGAGGAAACCGCTGCCAGCTGGTGTGGCCGCTGCTCTTTATTGCTGTGGTTGCTGATGCCTCCGCGCTCGCAGGCAGGGAGACCAGGGAAGGAACAGCTCCAGGGTCTGGTTTAGTGACGGTTTCCAGTGTGAACTGTGCTGCCTGGAGGAACAGCTCACTTTGTAATACCTTGTTTCAAGCCCTTTGTAACTGAGGAATTCAAATGTTTCAGTTTGAACTGGGGCAATACACAATTATCTTTTGCTCACAGCTCATTGCTAGCTAATATTCAGTTTTCAGTCTGTTGTAACCAGCAGATATTTCCTTTTTTGTGTATTTGTCCAGATGAATGTAGAGTTGTACAATCACTTGGCTGAATCATATATTGATTTTTTTTCCATCTGTTTTCACAGTTTATCAAGATTATTTTGCATTAGCTTTGTTTTTCTGCTTTACTTGCAGCTCCTCTTGTTTTGGCACCTTGTTCAGATTTAGTAGACATGCTATGCAAATAATAATTTAAATAATAGCGTTTACCTTCTTGGTGACTATACTTGTGCTCCCATACTTTGAAGACAGAACTTTATGGATGAGGTGAATGGGTGTTGAATGCCACTTTCTTACCTATATGAATAAGTAGCAGTGTGTTGTCTTACCCACAAAAGTGTTCAGTATGTTCTTGGGCAAAGCTTTTCGTGCAGGTATTTCTTTTGAGTACTAGGCTGGTGCCAGAGCTGAGAACAGAGACTGATTCCTACACCACCACTGCTTCCCTCTCTTGGTCGTTCTCTTAACATAGTTCCTGAATTCAGCACTCATATCAGCTGAGAACAGCCCAGTTTGCTAGATATAAGTGTACTTTTATAACAGCTTCCAGGTCTACTGTGGGATTTAGCTTTCCAATCCTGCATGTATGCTTGCTAGTGATATTTTGATAGAATCTTTAACTGAAAGGCTAAAAACTTAATTCAGCCAGGCAGCACAGTTCCTGGGAAAAAAAAAAAAAAAGCATGTTAATAAATGTGTCTATCTGCAAGTGTTTGTATGTTTGTGCATGTTTGTGCATTCAGGACACTTCTGTATGACACTATATACGTTTCTTTGTATAAATACAAACTGACCAGTAGCTCAGAAAAAGGTCATAGACGTTGAAAAATGCTACTTTTAACCCCTAGATATGAAACACAGATTCTCCCACTCCTTTGGTGGTTATGTAATGATTATTCAGTTATTTCACCCACTTCTCTGGGTGCTAAAATACAACAAATACAATTGTTCAAGTTATTTGGTCAGTCATTCAGTTGTCATTAATGTAGGTACGTTATAGGAGGATTCTTAATCAGGTGAGTGGCTTCCCAAGCAGACAGGGCTATATAAATTGAGTGTGCCATAAGTCCTCTGTGCTATACTGGTTTTCAGAGATAACCCACTTTGTCTGATCAGTGAATACCTAGTTAGCAACCTCCTGAAATGCATGCTAACATCAGGGGATAAAGGTGCTGAAAGGCCAGAAAATTTTACATGCTGTCAGAGTGAACCTGAACTGAGCTGTTGGCTTTCTCTGCCCTTCAGGAGTTTGTCCTGTAGACAGATGATACAATAATACAAATGCCACCTGTGCTGAATTACTTCAGCTTTGGAGCTGGGTTGGAGTGGAATAGAGAAAGATGGAGCTGCATATACAATCTTTGTTGTAAAATGAATATATAGCAGCTATATGAGTGGGTTTGATTGTACAGTTTCTCAGTCAGACGCTTCATTGGGCTTAACTGTTAGTGGATGTGAAGGTTTGACACAATACAGCAAAATGCTTTTTATGAACACCTCTTGTTTCGGTGCATTGTAATATACACAACTTTGCTTAGTAATTGGCATCTCAGAATGGAAATATTACTATTATTACTTGTTGAAAATCACCTGGTGATAAAGGTGCTACAGAATGTAGTACATGTATAGATACATGTTCATCGAGCAAAAGCAGTACACACCTCATCTGGTGGGACTGTAGGTTATAAATAGGTTTCTTAGAGCTGGAATTTTATGGAAATGAACGATTGAAAAGAAATCTCAACTGCCAGAAATAGTCTTTATTTGCACAGTACATCAGTCAGTGTAACCTTGAACAAGGCATTGGACTTCCTTATGCAGCTGGAGAACAGGCTAAAAGGCAGGAATGTAATTGGAAAATTAAATGCTGCAGCAAAGTGGGTCTTTCCTGTGGAGAAAAAAGTATTTACAAACTAAAGGCTTAGTGCTGTCTCTAATAGCATCCCATGCACCTGTGTTCTGCTGCCTCCAAACAATATAATGCAGGAAAGGTTTGATACTGACAGGGAGCTGTGCACCTGCAAGCTGCAGTACAGCAGTACACACTTGGTATGGAGTTGACTTTCATGATGTGTCTCATCTAATTAATTTCATGGGAATTGCTCCTACATGTGAGGTTAAACCTGCACTTAGGACTTTTGCTAAATTGGGGCTTCAGTTTGCTATTGAAATCAGCAGACTGGGAGCATGATTTGCTTCCCAGCACCAGGTGCTTGGATGTGATTTCATTACAATGAGTGATAAAACCACCTTTCTTGTTGATCTAATTATGCAGCCTGCTGTAGGACAGAGGGTTGTGGAGGTGGAAAATGGTTGCAAATACTCTTCTGCTGCAGAGACTGGCTTCCAGCAGAGCTGGGTGGCAGCACATCCCAGCTAAGCCATGGCTTTGGCAGTCTGCAGGCACGGCTCCTGTGAAAACAAACCCCAGACTGTTGTGGGACAGGTCTTGTTTTGTGTTGGGAATGGCACCCGCCTCCTTCAAGCCCACAGTGGTGTCGGAGAAGTATTTTATCCTTCTGTCTGCTTCTGTGATACACACAGTATTTTTTTAATGCACTCCACACCTCTCAAAACAATACAGTCTCAAGGCAGCAGTGATGGAATGAATCCAGCAAGGTTCTAGTTTCTTTTCCTCTGCTGCCCAGATTGACCTGCTTACGTACTTCTAGATCTACCAGGTGGACAAACTGATTTGTAACTATAGCAATGATGTGGGAATAGGGAGGGTGAAACTGCCCTGCAAGTTGGAAGGGCTGTTTACAGGGGTTAACATCAAATATCCTCTTTGTTTTGTATGGAAACAACTGCAGGGCAGAGCCCTGCATTACAGATCTCCTCGGGTGTTCTTCCCCAGATCAGCCCTGGGCAGGGGCATCTGCATGAGCTGGGGACTGTAAGTGTAGAAATTATCAGGTTGACTCTTTGACTATTGGGACCTGAAGGTCACTGCAGTATGTCATTCCCGAGGCAATTTGCTCTGGAATTGCAACATGGTCATGGCTTTGTTTTATGACCTTGATATCACAGAGTATTAATAACCTCTTAAAACAAGCCCACTTGCAAAAAGAAAAAAAGGCAAGGAGATTTGATAGTTTGTTAGGTTTTTGTCAGTATTTATAGTCTGCTGAAATATCAGAGTGTTTGTTGTGTATGGATGTGAGTGGGTGGGCTTCTCTGCTGTACTTGCGTGTATCCAACAAGGAAATGAATTTTCAGTCTGTTGGGAGGGCAGCTGTTTCCATGACATTTTAAGCCCAGTTTGTGAATATATTCAGCTCTTTTCTTTAGCTATACATACAATCTGTATGCTAGATGGGTGTGACGTGGCTTAATTCTTATTTTTAAATGTTTTTCACAAAAAAAGTCTATTTCTTATTTTCTTTCTTCAATAAATATCTCAGATAGTAATCCACTATTTCTGTTCTTTTGCCACAAGCATTCTTAGATGTATTGCAAAGAATATAAAATGAAATGTACAGGCGAATCACCTACCAGAGCAGACTGTTGAAGCGAACATCCCCTCTGAGGAGCTGACTGTCATCACAGGCTCAAAGGAAAGAGAGGCAAACCTTAAGTGTGATATCAAACAATTACAGAATCTGTTCAGAGAAGTTTATTTCACATCAAGAGGTAAGGGTTGTTTCATACTTTTAAATTCTAATTAGGACTAACATAGCTACAGCTGCAATATCACTATCTTAATTACCTTTAATATGTACTGGCATTATGTTCCACAGGTTAATTTACTTTAATTGTATTTTTTCCACTTGTTAACTTTATATTTGTTGCTGCTCTCCTCAGGTTCTGTTTTGTCTGAAGAGGGTACAGGAACACACAATTCACCTATTTTCCTTGCTTTCTTTTATATCTTCACAGCTAAGGTGTTGGCATTTTCCACCATCCCAGTCTGAAATACATACAGTACATTCTCACTGTCTGAAGTGAGACTGCAACACATGCTGGTGTAACCGAGCCCTGACATTTGCAGAGAGGGACACGTAGCACAGTCTTGTCAGGAATATTGGGCATAATTACCGCATCCCCTGTTTCTGAACACGGTTCCTGTGGGTCTGTGTGCCTTTCATTATGAGATGGAGTAAGCGAGTGCTTCATGGGGCTGCGAGGGCTGTCAGGTTAGTGGCTGCCGTGCACCCTGAAGATCAGGGCTGGCTGTCAGTCCTGGCAGGACTGAGCATTTGCTGAGTTCATTGAGCTTGTCTGTGAGTATTTAGGACTGAGACAAATATTAGAGTAGGCAGCATAAGCTATTTTAACGTGTACCTTCCACATTTGGTCTGGTCAACTCAAGGCACTTTACAGATCAGGTTGGTATCATTGTTACTCTTTGACTGTTGGTGAAAACAGTTGTTGAGACAGTAGTTTCAATTTTACACCACCAGTAAAACCAGAAATTGGATTAGAGTCCAATTGTCATGTGTCCCAGTACAGTGCTCTATGTAAAGCCTCACTGGTGATTCTTCCGTATTAGAACATATAGTACAATTTATGTAGTGCAATTGATGAAGCTAAATTGGCAGGAAACTGAAGAAGTGCGTGCAGGTTCCTGGATCTGGGTTTTATCATGGCATTTTACAGACAAAATCCACATTATAAAGGATTTTCTGTAATATTCTAAAATGAAAGTGGACACCTGGCAAAGGATTGAGCTTTCTCAACCTTTCTGTATCTGTTTTACTAAGACTGGGATTTTTGGGACTCATTACTGCCCTTTCTGCCTGGCAATCACTGCAGCAATATCCAGTTGGTGAGTGAGGTCATTTGGGGCATCTTGCTGCTCTACTGGCACAAGACATATTATTTTTCTGTAAAGAAATAATCTCCTTTTTATAAAGACATCACACCGGTTCTTTAAACCTTTTAATGTCATACTGAAGAATGACAGCTGGGATCAGTGAATGGTTGAATGGGTTGATGGGGGAAACATACTATGGTGGGAAAACCGAAATTCTAACATATGGCAGATAGTTTCTCTGTACCAGAATAGCATGTTTCTGTTGCATGGACATTTCTCTGGAAAGACAACAAAATGCAGTTTAATTACCATCCAGTGCTCTCCTAGAGACAGGATAGCAGCCATTCCCCTGCATCACTGCTGAAACAAGATGTGCTGCGGGTTTTGAGCTGTGTATTTATGCTCATTACTGTGGTATTTAAGTTAGGATGCTCGGAGTCTTTGGTTGAAACCTCTCTGTAATTAAAAGCCTACATAAGTTTGCGGGAAGCAGAGGACAGCTAGTTGTGCTGTGGATGGCTTCCTACCTTTTCTGTACTCCTGCCCTACACGAGAAAATTGCTGCTATTCCACACCTTGGTATGGAGCCAGCAGAGCTCATGAACGTGGGCTATGTCTGACCCAGCGGGCAAAGCTGGCTGGGAACAGCGAGCTCATCGGCTACTTTAATGACTGGAAATTAGTGGACTGCATGGGGCTGTAAGTCATATCGATGTCTTCATGCTTCAGTTTTCTCATCTGCAACTTGTTACAAAGATTGTTTCTTGTGTGCTTTGGGATCTTCTGGGAAAGCGTGCCGTATGTTAAATCACAGCATCAGTGCCTTTTTGGGGATGGCCTTGCTTTTCTGGAGAATTAAATGCTAAGGAACTGAAGCGGCAGGACTGGGTGTTTCCGTGGTCAGTGCCACAGTCAGGCCAGCTGTCCTCACCAGCTCCGGACTTCGCCTGCTAGAGATGTTTAGCAAGTCTGGCTTTTCTCTAAGTGTCAAAACGGGACCTCATTGCCCTCCCCTCCCCAAGTAAACACAGCTTTGGTTGTAGGTACTGAAATCTTTTTTCAAGCTCTAGGCATAGATAGGAAGTGTTTTTGTCCTGGCTCCCGTCCCTCATCTTTGATCTTCTAACACACTCCAGTTCATGCAAAGGAAACCAGACTCTCTTGCCTCTCGCAGGCGCTGCACGTTCTGTAGCTCTGGCAGAAAACATCTGGTGCTTCTGTTTGGTCTAAAATAGTATTTGTGTCAGGGCCCAAACATCAGAAAAAATAAACTGCTTGTGGTGGTGGTGGTTTTTTTGGTTTTTGGTTTTTTGTTTTTTTCTTTATAAAGGCTGGCTCAGATTTATTACAGGCTCTGTTTGACGAGATCCGAGAAAACAATAAATCTTCGCATCCCTGACAACAATGAGAAAATTCTAATGATATGGACTTGGAGCAGCAGAAGAGGGAAATAATTTGACATACTTCTGGATCACTTACTACTTTTCATAGTAATTTTGATTTGCGATGCACAGAGACAGAGCTTGGATGGTTTGCAAACAGCCAGTGTTGGTACACACGATGCTTTGACAACTGGAAAAATGTAGAGTTGCCCCATGATGAGTGATCTGTGTCTATTTGTATTTTCCTGAGGATACACTGAGCCACATGGAGGTACATGAGAGTTACCCGAGGCTTTATAAACCAGGCTGCAGCTTCACCTGTTGAATGGCGTACAGGACCCTGTGCTGGGAGCTCTAAGGTTGGATTTCTTATAAAAAGATTTCTTTATAAAAAGAACTGTGTGTGCTGAGTGATGTAAAACACAATAATGCCCAGAGTCTGCACCCAGCTGTGCTGCAGCCTTGGCGTGGGCCTTGTATCACTTTATTGTTCTCATGCTTAGCTATAGGTGTTTGACACCGTGTCAACCAACATATTTCTGTTTCTGCTGGATGATCATGGTTATGCTATTTTTTATCTCTATGACTCAATTACTTAATCTGTGAAGAGGAGCTCAATCTTCAGATGAAAGACTGGCAATAATTTACTGACTTGGAAAAAAAAAAAAAGCTATTCCAATTCCAACTTCTCCTTTGCTGGTGTGATCTTGTGTAGGTCAGTTGGACAAAGATAGTATCTGAGGACAGAATTTCAGAAGGCTTCCGCTTAGTGGATGCTGGATTTTCCTGAAAATCCACTTGCTTTTGGGCTTGTGGATAGGGAACAATCTTTGTGATGAAAATTACACTATTTTTTTATCGTGTGGTGTGGTCCATTTTACTGTGTTGCATTTGTGCGGAGTGCTGTCCTGCATTCCTCAGAATCATTGCTACTGCAGCAAGGGGGCTTACTTTAAAAATGTAGAACAACAGGAACCAGACTGTGCTAATGATTATATTATACTCGTGGTTGAAATTTAAGTACCAGTTAATGCACTAATTTCAGTATAGGAAATACACTAAAAAAGCAGTAAGAACTCCTCTTGATCTTCATAATTAATGAGAACTGCCATGATCCTTCAACGTATTTCCACCCACACTTTCTTTTATGTTAACAAGTATGTAGGAACACGCAGCAGTCAGCCTTTCCGAGCACTTTCCATTGCACTGTACAGGCCACATGCGTTCCCCTGAAGGCTCCTGGAGCCAGATCTCGCCTCTGCTGAATCCTGACCAGCAGTTTCATTTCTTTCAGTGAAACAGAACAAAATCAGGCCTGCAGATGAGAACGCACCCGACCCACGTCTGATCTGTGTGCACTCAAATGAGCATCGTCATCTGGGCTGAGCGTTTCTGGAAGGAAGATGAGTGGAATTCATATCACTTATCTCTAAACATCTCATTTGGCCTAATTCTTGACTAGGCCTGCAATTCACAGATGGAAACGGGCATTGTTAGAGAGCAATTAATCCATTTTAGAGGTCTGCAATATGATGAGGGGAATTGTACCCCAGTGCCTGTTTCTCTGCAGTCATTACATAGGGAGTCTAGACAGTTGGCTCGGATATAGATGTCTGAAAATACATGAGAGGTTTCTTTCACCTAAGGAGTCACAACAGAATCTGATGGGTATTAGAGGCTTTGCAGTAGCTGTCTCTTGGATAACAAATGCCTGAAAATATGGTGGCACTTGGCTGAATTGTTGCGACTGTGCAAGACTTTAACAGTTTTAAAGCTGTTTACAAGAAGTTTCTGAACTTTAGTCTTGGCCTAGAATGAGTAAGGCCTAAAGCACTCTCTGATCCTCAATATAAGAATTTCTTTCAGCAGCTCTGTAATCAAAGGAAAATAAAAACAGCTTTTCTTTAAATCGCTGCTTTAATCTTGTTTTTCCCACCAACGCTGGAATTCTGTGCTCTGCCACCAAAACCAGCAGGCTATTTGTAGCGTCAGCTTGAATGAATAGTAAAAACTTAGGGGGTTTTTTGCAGCTGCATCTTTGAGATGGTAGAAATCACATAACTGAAAGTTGACGATAATGATGTTGCACAATATTTTCTAATATAGTTGTTTCTGCCACCATGCAGTTCCCACAGTGTGTTGGCAGGGCAAAAGGGTATATTTGGCAGGGATTTCTAGGTATGTAGTAGGGAAAATGCTTAAAGGATTCATTTCCGAAGCTTTTGTTGGCTTCCGAGGTCCTGATGTCACCATTTCATGTGGCCTGCCTGTGCTCTCTGGAGCCTTTAAAAGGCCTTTGGGGAACATGTGCAGGATTGGGGCTTTAGGAAGTGTAACCTATTGGTACGTGACAAATCAAGTGTCTCATCAGCTCTTTGTGGAGAGGTGCTTCATCTCCTGCTGCTGGGTAATTAAATGGAAAGATACTTGAATGCTTTGGCCATTTGTTATTTGCTATCTTTATTCAAACAACATGGAAAACAACAAAACACAAAATGTTTGCTTTTTTTTGTTTCTGTAGGTGCATGTGGGAGTATTCCCTTGGTTTTTACATTACTGTGTCTGTGTAATGCTTCCGTTTGTCAGGATAATTTAAAAGAAAACAGCCGTGAAGCTTTTTAGTGATCCCAGCAGCTAATGCAAATACTCACCAAATCAGAATAATGGATCAGTCAAGTGGAGACAGTTTTGACTATCTGTGAGAAGCCACTTTTCAAAACAAGATATATATCGTACTGCGTAAAATAGGAGAGTAGTATACAGCGAGAGGTTTATCAGGCAAATGTGATAGCCCAGAAATGTCAGAGATTGCATACCAGCTTTCTACACAGAATGGTTTGACTGAAAGTTGTGGCTCTGCCTGCCTGTGTAAAATTAACAAGTCCTCATATATTCATAGGCTGAAATTTAAGTTGAGAGAGATCACCAGTGCAGGGCTGTTTGCCCACACACAGCCCCTGTGCACAAATAAATAAATGGTTATTGGGAAATAGTAGTGCCACTCTGCGGAATGATGGGATTTCAACATTTATTTTCATCCTGAAGCTTTGTTTGTGCAAAGCAGGTACAAAAAGGCTTTGTGGGAGAGCACTTGATGGCAAAGACACAAATTAAAGTCTACAGGTACTTCAGCCACGTCACTGCGAGAGCTCTGGCCCCAGATGATCTTTCCTTCTCTCCCTGGAAATTCCCCTGAGAAAGTCTAGTCAGAGAGGCAGATTTGTCAAAATGACTCAAGGAAATGACTTAAGAGCTGTGAAATTTTCCCAGCTTCATCTTATTGAAGACAGTGGGCTCGATTCTCCTCTCGCTTTTGCATCATTTCTGCAGAACACATGGGGGAAACCTGACTCTGTGGGGCAGGGAGCGCGCAGTGCCTGGCACCGTGGCCTTGGGTCGCAGGACGCCTTGAATCACTACTATATAAAATATAATATTGATTACATTATATGACTGCTTGCACACAGAGCCCTTGGGATGACAGAAGTGCTTGTAAAATTCAAGATTCCACTGCTGAAATGGAGAAGCAATGCGGAACGTGCCAGCTTGCAATGAAGCATTGTCAGTCCTGGGTCCCCGTCCTGCGACAACTTGAGACCGAAGATGGAAAACGGCATTGAGCTGCTACATGTACCACAGACTACAGGCAGGCAAAATATAACCCAGACTTGCTGACCTCCTTTGTTGTAATATAGACATTGGGTTGTAAATTAAGTGTTTGTATGGAACTTTTTGTAATAAGAATAATTTAGCATATTTAAGATACAGCATTAAATTGTGTAATTGATTGAAAACGAGAAGGGTTAACTTCTGAGCAATACCTGATCTGAAATCCCACCCTGAGGCACCTGAAAACATTAAAGAGTTGTTGGGTTTTTTTCAAAACTTCTTTAAACTTACACTCCTCCTCCTTAAAAAAAAAAAAGCATGGCTACATGTAATGCTTCTCGTTAGTCTCTCTGGAGCTCGCAAAGGGAGGTCACCATCGTTGCTCTCATTTTGATAGGGAAAGAAGCTTTGGTCGAAGGAGATGAGCTGGCCAGCCGGGGCCGAAGCTGGGTGGAGACATGAGACCTCCTGTTGGAGTCCAGAGCCCAGCTCACCAGACACCTTCTCGTCTGGCTCTCCTGGTGACACACTGTCTCCCTAGGCAACTATGGATTAGAGAGGAGGCAAAAAACCTCGTATCCAGAACCACAAAGCAATCACTGGATGTAGGGAAAATATCAGGGAAAGATAGCGAACTAGCAGTTGAAGCAGAGGCAGCAGAGTCAGGTGCTTCAGGTTCTATTTTTTGACTTGGACTAGCCATCTCATTTCACTTTGCTTTGGCTTCCCCTCTGCAAGATGGAGAATGAGGATGCTTGTGGCTGCCTTGTGGGGCTGGATTGTCTTGCTGAGGCCAGGGCTGTCAAATCTCATATTCTGGATGGTGCTCAGTTGACTTCAGCTTTGTTCTCCTCTGCTTTGTCACCTGCATCTCCTTCGCTTGCGTCTCCATTGTGCTTTTCTGGGCCCTCACGGAGGGTTTGTAGCAGAGTCACAGCACCAAATTTCAGGAGTGTTGCCAGGTGGGACCCTACTCTTCCATTCCTGTCCAAATTAAAGATGCAATCTCAGGGCACAGGCACCTAGGGATGACCCTGCCCCGTTGCATCTCCAGCAGACGTCAGCCCAGGTAAGACTCTGGGGGGTTGCCCCAGAGAGCTGGTGAGGGATCAGTGATCAGTAGCTCAGCCCATCCTTCCCAGCTTTGAATGAACGCGTTTCCAAGGCGAATTCCAAGGTGAATTCTATTTGCTGCATTCCCCAGAAAATCCCCGGTAATTAGGGCTCTTTCCTTTTTTTCTAGGAAGCACCTCCAACTCCTCCTGCCCTTCTCACATCAATCAAATTTGCTACGACGTAAATTCAGGTGTGCTTAGAGAGCTCCTCCTTCCCGGAGACCAGACCAAGAGCTGCGAGGAAGGGAGGCCGCATCTCAGCCGAGCATAAAGGTAAACTTCATTATTATTATTATTTTTTTTTTTTTCTAAGGCATAAGCGCTAAGGGCTGTAGGCAGCCAGGAGGAGCCTCCGCGCTGCCTTTCCACCCTCCCACCCAGCTTCCGGCGGTGCCGGGGCCCGGCAACCAAGAGATTTCGGCGCTGGGCGGCCGCGGGCCGGCCCCTTTGTTCGCGCGGGCAGCAGGGCCCGGCCGTGCCCCCGCAGGCAGCGGGGAGGGACGGAGCGAGCAGCGCTGCCGGCCCAGCAGCATCATCCTCATCATCTCCCTCCTCCTCCTCCGCTCCGGGCCGCCCCCGAGCTCCCTCCTTCCCGGCTGGGCTCCGCGGCAGGGAGTGGCACGGCGGCCGCTTGCCAGCGGCTGCAGCCTGCGGCGGCACGGGGGCTCCTGCTCTGCTCCCCGGCGGCTGCGAGGGGGTAAGGGGGGGACCGCGGCGGGAGGGTCGCGGGGAGGGCGGGGATCGGCGCTGCGAGCTCACGGCGCGCCGGCAACAAAGGAGGGGGATGAATGAAGCCGGAACGAGCGAGGGCTGTGGTGCTGTCAGGCTTGTGGGAGGCTCGGCCACGGGGATGTATTGTCCTTGGCCGGGGAGGAAAGGCACCGTCCTTGCCACGGGCTGCGTTTTGTGCCAGGAGGGATGATGCTCCCGCCGCTGCCGTGCTGGGTCTCGCCGCTTTTGCAGCCCCGAAGGCCGGGCGGGAGCGGGGACACCCACCGGCCGGGGGGCAGGGAGCTGGCGGGGGGGCTGCCTGGTGCACACCCACCTGCACCCGCACCCACCTGCACCCACCCCCGGGCCACAGCCCTGAGCGGCACCTCTGCAGCGGGTGTTGGTTTGGCGGTGAACACGCCCGCTGGGTCACCGCGAACGTGGGGGCAGCCGGAGAAGCAGGGAAGAGATGCTGGGAAGATGGAGATAAGGGTGGGTGTCACCACCAATTGCTTAGTGCTGACCGAGTTTTGGTTTTGAAAGGGGAAGAAAATTTTCTTTTGTCTCTGGGAAGCTGGGCTGCTTGGTGGGCTCCGTCCCATTTTTGGATTTTTGTTCTTTACTGATCCAGATATTGACGTTAATGACATACTACAGGATTTGATGTCTTTTTTTTTTTCCTGTTGTGAGGAGATGTGCTGCTGCTGAAGGCCCAGCTGGGTCGGGCTGCTGCTCAGGTTGTGAATGCAGGGCAGACTGAGCAGGTCTCTGCCCCTTGCATCTCTGATAGAAACCAGCAAATGGTCTGTTTGGGGAGGCATCCAGGGATGGAGGCAGAGGCACGCGTTGTTATCCTCGGGTATCTAGGCAGGCTGTAACGTTTGGGAAGTGCCAGGAGACAAAGCATCATGTCAGCACTGACTGTTATTTGCTGCTCTGTTGAGCATCAGTCTCGTAGGCCTGCAAACCCTGTCTTAGGAACTCATCTTTCTGGAATGGATGTCAAGTTTCACCAGCCCATCCGTTACTGTTAGCCGGGAGGGTTTCCTTGAGGGTGACTTGCAATTTGAGAAGAATTGGTCAGTGTGTGGACAGGGATGTATTCAGGGTGCCTTGTTGGCCTTACCCTGTACCCCAGCGCCTGCTAGGCAGCGTTCCTCTGCCCGGCAGTGCTCCAGGGGGGCCCGTTTAGTCAGCACGGGTCAGTCCTGCCATGTCACTGCTGGGGAGGCGATGCTTTAAACACAGTGCAGCTGCTTGTTCTTAAACTTGGGACTGGGATTTGGCACTTTAAGAAGTTACCTGTCTGCTGTTAGAGCCTGCCAGGGCTAGGGAGGAGGGAGCCTGCATCAAACAGCAGCGCCGTCACAAAAAGGCGTCATAGCGCCTGTCAGAAACCACTGAGAGCACGGGACTTCAAAGGCTCAGCTCCGAGACAAGGCACAAGTGAAGATGTTAGCACCAGCCATTGCAAGCGCGTCAGAGGGAGGCTGTGCTGGGACCAGTCTGTCATCTCAGGATCCCTCGTCTGTGGGGCCTGCCTTCAATTAAGGGAAAATCCGTGTGTTTCAGTCCGTAAGTATGGACTGGATTATCTGCTGAGGCCAAAGGTTGGCCTGTGCTTGTCTTCTGCTTCGGAGTCTGCCGTCACTTAACTCCAGCAAGTAGTGGTTCCTGGTACGTTTCCTCTTTTTCCTCACTTGTGCTTTTGCTTTGGCAGAAGAAACGATGAAGAACCTGAAGGGGGATTTTCCAATGTAGGGTATGATGCCAGTTCTTCTTCCCTTGTGTTAGGAGGTGGTTACAATGGGTAAGGGCACGGATGCCACCTCTTTATTGAGGTTGCTGGTTTTACTTATCAAATGCCCCCTCTATCCATGAAATCTGGGGAAATTAGTAGGGTTTTTTTGTTTGGTTTTTTTTTTTGGGGGGGTGTCATTACAAGACACAATATATAAAGCAAGTTCCATCCCCCAGATACATGGTGTCGGTACCAGAATGTCTACAATGCATGGCAAGGTTTATGTAGTTCTAAAGCTCTGGGAAAGTCCGGGTATAGGGAGCTAGACCTGAACATGACTTGTTGTTAGCCTGTGTTACAGACCGGTATGCACTTATTTATAGAGATATCTGTAGGTATTTATAGAGAGATCTGTTTTTTCATCAATATATTTTATAAATACCTTGTGAGCAGTTTTCCTCTCCATGTCCCAACGGGCTTGAGCACAAGAATGACCAGGGATGTTGCTGACATGGGGCAAGAAAACATTTTCTGCTGCTTGTTGCCGAGTTGGACAAAGATCTCTTGCTTTTGTTCTTTTATCACCGTCCTTGTGATATTTACAGTAGAATTTCAGGTCTTATTTGCCTGGGAGGGCACGTGGACTGATAGTACTGGTGATGCTGAACCCCAGCAAGACTGGGGCTTTGTTTTACTGGTCAGGTTTTTAAAACAACTCCCTGCTCTGCTGAGAACTGTGTTTGCCTTTTGTACCTTGTTGAACTGTGATACTAAACAGAACAAACCAAACTCGCTTTCCTCCAGTTGGATTTAATTTCGTGCTCTTTTATTGTTGTGCAGTAGCTCTTGCTGTAGCTACCAGTGGAAAAATTACTTCACTGCCTGTGACTCTGAGTCTGGCACCTTAAACTGATACTTAATGGTATTCATGGGGGAAAAAAACCCCTTACTTAAAGAAAAAAAAAAAAAAAAAAGACCAACAGTATTTCTGCATCAGAGTTTTTTGGAAATCATTCCCATGCAGTGGCACATTTATCTCCTTCTAAATGAGTGAAACTGTGTTTGTTAAATAGCCACGGTTGTATCAGATGCAGCATAAGCAAAGAGAGGTGTGTGAAGAAATCAAACCAAGCATTGTCATATTTCATTATCACAGTTTGTATTTTTACTTCAGTGTGACGGAATCATATAGCTGCTGACTTGAATAGGCACTTTCAGTGATTTATTTTGTTGTGTGCGTGTTTATCCACCTGAACAGCTGTAGAGAGATGGGGCACAGACCCGCGAAATGCTCTGCTGAGGATTCTGGGCCAGCTGTGAAGTCCCCGTCTCCACATCCCTGTCTGTGCTGAAGCACAAAGGAAATCTGAAGTTTGTTTGGTTTATTTTGAGAGTTAATGTTCCGAACTCTGGTGTTGAGTCCCTTGATAACTGCCTTTGTGCCTGGGAAAGCCAAATGATTATTTTTGAGAAGTATTTATGATCTGTGTATGTGAAGTAAACACTTCAGAAAGACTTCCCAAATCCTTTGATGTGTTGGATATTCAGAGAGATAGTTATGTCTAATAGTCAGGAAACTTCATCTCTCACACTGTATGTTGAGTCATCTTGGGACAAATATTTTCCTTTTCTAGATCTATTTTTCCCAGGTACAAAATGGGTGATGCAGTTTTGACCTCCTTTGAGGTCTGTGAATGAAATGCTCCGTGGATATTGGATATTTGGATATTTGGATCTTGGAATTATTTAATCACTTTTTGGTGCTTTTCTTTTTGATCCTTCTCTGATGTGTTGTGTCATCTCTTTATCCCCCTACCCATTCCTTTAAAAAGATAATGCAAATAAAATTGAATTGCTTGTAACAGAGCTTTTGGTCAAAATTAATCCTATTTTATTTTGGTGAATTATTTACCTGGTGTAGTAAAGGTCACATGGATATTGGTTACACCGAAAGGACTTCACAAAAATTTGGGAAGGCAGGAACTCCAAGAGGTTGTGTGATGCATCTGTCTGTTCCAGGTTAGGTCTGTCTCTGTCGTTCAAAACCAGCACAATTTCTTTTGCAGCATGAACTTCTTTTGCAGCACACCCTCCAGAGGGGCAGGGAAAGGCTTCCAAACCAAGGCACCAAATTCTGGCGTAATCACTAACAGAGGCTTCCTCTGGCTGGTCTGTTCTTTTTCTTCCTTTGACATATTCCTCCTCCCATTTATTTGTTGCATCATGCTCTGAAAACTTCTATGTCCGCCAATTAGTGCTGGCAACCTTTCAGTAATACTGACAGTCACAAAAAGCAGCTGCCTGTTGAAACAAACAGCACTTTCCCATCCCTTGCGAATGCTCCCATTTGTGACCTGCAGGTGCGTCCCCTGGACCCAGAGGGTGTCCTGGCTGGGGGACAAACCTCCCTAGAAAAAGAGGCATCTCCTGGAAGATGTGGAGAGGCACTTCTGTCGTGAGGTGTGTTTAATGGGCTTTTTAGCCTCGTGTTTGACTGTCGTATATTGTGTGCCATACTGCCTCAGTGGCTCCTGTCAGCCCTCTGCATGCAGCTTCTGGTGATTGAAGTTTGCTCCTTAGTTGTATTTAGCTTATCGCTATTTGTTTTATAACTGAGATCCTTACTATGCAAACTAGAGTAGGTCAGTCTCCAACCTTGAATAAGTGTGTTTTTGTTGTTGTTTCTTTCTTTCTTTCCTCTGGATTTCTGTTTCCCAGCTGGTAAGTTTGGGATGTTCTAGCTGATGACCAATCCACCAGCTGTTCCTAATGGAGATTTAATGATGGGCAATATGGCACAAAAAGGCAGGCTTGTGTGGAATATGCTGCTGAGGCAGAGGAAGCTGTTTTGCTATAGTTCGTCTTTTACATGTCTGTTTACTTAGCCTTTTATTTGTATCTCTGAGGTAGCTTGTTGAACTTTGTGAATTTCTTCCATAGGAAAAAAAAATATGTTTGTATGTTGATATATTTCTCCTAAATGATGCTGGCAATAGCAATGCCTCCTGAGCTTAATCTTGATGTCTCCAAAGCATCTGCAAGAACTATTTCCCTTTTTATCTCCAAATCCTCCCAAAGCACATTGGCTAGATGGTGGGAAGGTGTGGGAGCACTTCTAGCATGTTGGCATGGGCATGTCAAGGTCAAACGGGTGCTTTTGGGTGATCAGATGGTTCAAGTTTATGGAATGCTGTGATATGCTCTGCCTTAGGGTGCTGGAAACATTGATTTGCCTTGTTAAAAGAATTGTCATTTTGGTTTTTGTTCTTCCTTTTTGGTTAGAACAGGACCTGTCTGTGTTATAGATGTGATGCCAGCACTTTACATCATAAGGTGCTTGGGTTGCTGCTTGTAGCTGTTCTGTACTTGCTTGGCTAGGTGAGATTATATCTTGATCTCCATACAAAATCATGATTGCGGTCTTGGTTGCATCAGAGGAGAGATTAACAACACTTGCAGTATAGAAACAACCTGTTTCTGTGAGAAGTGGAGCAGCTAGGAATGCGTGGTGGCTCCGTAAAGCTCTGCCTAGAACATGTAGTGCCGTGGTACTCTGGGAGCGTGGTGGGCTGATCCATCTGTCCTGCCTACCTGCACACAGGCTGGGCTCGCCCCGTCAGCATCGCTCTTATCTCCAGAGATACAAAACGTTAGATCCCATTTTTAGCATGAATCCACCTAGCCAGACTTGTTCCTTTTGGCTGCAGGCATCTATACATCAAGCACTGCTGTAGGGGTGATTCCCAATGGCATGATAGCTTATGGATGGAAATACTGATTAAAGCTGTGCTGTGGAGCAGCACATCTCTCACATGGTCTCTGTTGGTGCTGGAGGAGGTTGGGATCAACAGCCTTTCCCAGATGTGCACAGAACGTGTTGCGACAGCCCCTCGTGTCCCAGCCAGCCCAACGAGTCTTGCTGGAGCTCGGGCGGCACACTGAGCACCGTCAGTCTCCGCACCCTCTTTGCAGTCTGGCTGTGTAGGGCGGTGTTTTCTTTTTTCTGCCCCTAGAAACTGTCATCTCTAACCTCCTCTGGCATAACGTACTAGTGCTGGTGTGGCTTAATGCCTGAAGGCTTTGGGCTGGGATCTCTGGTTCTCTACACGTGGTGCAATCCAAAGTAAAGAATGGCCTCTGCAAGGCAGATGGTAAGGTGTGCGTGAAAGGAGCTGCGAGGCAGGAGGGGATAACGTAATCTTAACTGTCAGAGTGTGAAGATGGGCTGGTTATTCTTTCAGCTTTTGGGAACAGTTGCTTGTGTAAAGGGATGAGATGATGTTAGCTCGTAGTGTTTGGCACAGAGTTTGTCCAAGACCTGGTGAGACATTGCCTGGGATGCAGCGTGCACTTTGGGCTGCCCATGTCTAAACCAGGCTGGATTCAAGGGATGCAGGTTTAGAGAACATCTCCTAACAAGAACCAGGAAATGATGAGTCTCGTATCTCAGGACCTCTCAAAGGAGAGCTTTGCTTGTTCAGAATGACATGGTGAAGGTGGAGAAAGGGCCACTCTGTCTCATGGGGGTTGGATGCGGTGGGAGAGTGTCTGAGTTGTGCAAAGGGCAGAGTAGATACGTGGGCAGAAGGCAGGCTTGCATAAATCTGGAGCGGCAACTGGCTGGGGGGGATCCTAGCCAGGAGAGGCTGAAACGAGCACTGCGGAACTGCAGGAGTGAAAAACCTTGTAATATAGTCTTATCATTAAATGAAAAGTGCAGGGCAGGCCCTTCCTATCCCACATCCCTGCCTGAAGCCTCAGCAGCTTGTGGAGGGGCAGGGTCAATTTTATCTTAATGTGATGCTGTTTTCATTGGGCTTTTCTTGGGAGGGGGTTCTGTACCAGACGTGTAACACTGAGTTGTGTTACAAGGGTGACTGCAGAAACATGGTGTCATTTCCTCTTGCACTTGAGAGAGCCTGCATGGAGATATGGGGCAGCATTAGTGCAGCACAGTGGGGCCTTTAGTGGCAAGTCCAGTGTGTCCCAAGGTATTTTCTGTTACACCAGGAACGTGTTGCATTCTACTCTGGTGTTCTTTGCTATCTTTTAATCGTTCAAACTGGTACAACTGCACTACCATCAGACAGGCTGTCATAACACTGCACTGGAAATGAAAACATGATTCCTAGTTCCAAAACCCATAAATGTGCAAAGAGAAAGAGAAGAAACTATCAAGACCAGTTGTTTCTGATTTGTAGCTCTTTGTTACTCCAACCTTTCAGTTACAGTCTACAAACCAGGGCTGGCTTGTGAAGTTGTCTTCATTGCAGGTGCATGTTGTAAAAAGGGGGAAGAACTGGAGTGGTAGACCTGGGTCCTGGTTTTGTTTTGTAATCAAAGTCCAGGACAGAGGTTGCACGAATCAAAATCTAAACATTGACCTGAGCTCCAGTGTATGACTGATTAAGTGCCAGGGTGAACTTTAATGCTGCAGTAAATCAAGCAGTCAAAAGCCAGGAAATTCCAGAAGTTCAGATCCTTCTGCAGCTCCACAGAGGTTGCAAGCATGGCTGACTTTTTGTATATATTACATATATATTTAATTAACAAAAATGTTTCTCCAGTAGTAAAATACCAAGCTATTATAATGGAATATGTTTATCATGTGTCATTGCCTTTCCTGCACTCTGCCTGCTCTCCTTGTGTTTCTTTTCAAGATACTGTTTTACTACAAATAACACTTTCTGTGAATAGGAAACTTGGATTTTGTCAAAGCCCTTTGAACTGCAGAGAAACTTTTCCATGGCATTGAGTAGCCATTGGATCAAATCTGAATTGTCCAGGAGACCAGCAGTTCTGAAAGCTCTTGTGTATCTTCTGTTCCCATGTGAGCTGTGCAGTTTTGGTGTCATGCCCTTATATATTTTTGTTTGGATGCTGTTCCCTGCCCCCAGGGTTTCACTCCAGGGAGCAGAAACTCATGTAGATCCAAGACCATCCCCAGGATTTTTCCCACAAACTGGAGATAGTTTTGCTGTGCAATTAGTGCACAATTGTTGCTATCTACAGTGTCAGTATTCAGTAGGCGTTTTGCCAGCGTGGGGAGCGTGAGCTCATCAGCAAGCCCATAATTACTCCCCAGTTTGTATGTGATGACTTCCTTGAATGTCCTTTATTTTTTTTCCCCACGCTTTGCCTCCAGATTTGCATTGTGGTTTTTAGTTGGAGTGCAATGGGATGTTTTTGCACGTTCTTCCTTTAATAACCATTGTTTTATAACTGAATCAGAGAGTGATTAGTCTAACATAGTGGTTAGAACTAGCTTAAAATATATCCAGGCTTTTAAATAAAAGCCTCTAGGCTTTTCCTTTGCATTCTGTGCTAATTATTGCAAAACTTGAGTGAGAAAGAAGACTAAACACAGGCTTTTTTAGAGGTTAACAACCTTGCAGGCATGTAAGGGAGACTAGATAGTAACAATAGAGCTTTATGGCTGCAGAACCTATGTGAATTCTTCAATTGCAAGGGAGTAAAAAACCTGATTGCTCACAGAAGGTACCTGATCCCCTGGGTTCCCCTGTGTGTAACTGAAGGCAATAGGCTCCTTCCTTTCATTCCTGTAATTCTCTGTGTGGGAGAAGGAAGGATTTTCTTGGGAGAGAAGTCTGCCCTTAATTAAGAATAGATGTGTCCTATTTCCTCTATACTTCAATTAAATGAAAGGATTTAATCCTAATCTGCCACATGCTTCAGAAGAGGGTTTCTGATTGCTTGTTGGAAGGAGTAACTACTCGGAGAAGCGTGAAGGCGATGGTGTGATTGCCTTGGATCGGATGGAACCTCTTAAGGAATTAAAAGATAAAATCGCCTTTTCTTCTCGGTGTAATCTCTCTCTCTATTAGCAAAGCTGCAGTTTGGCTTTATCAGATCCTGTCTCTATGTCGATTGGGTTCATTTCCTGTCCCTTTTGCAGACAACTGAGCGGTTTGAGTCTGGCCTTCAGATTTCGATCTCAAGGCAAAATTCTGTTTATAAAATCCCTAGCCCATCTTTGCAGCGTGGCTGTTGCGAGGTCACGAGCCTGGGGCACCAAATCTTGACCCGTCCTTGCCTCTGGCGTGTGGTCGGTTGGGCAGTAAAGTGTCCTAGAGTAACAACCATAGGAGATGGAGCTTTGTTGCCTGAAAATCACATTTTCCTGGGGGTGGGGAAGCTGCAGAAGAGCTCGTCAATATGAAGTGGGTGCAACCAAATGCTCGGAAACAAGAAATGAAATAATTTTGCATAACTTAAAAAAAAAAAATCATCAATATCTTTAGTCCTGTAGAGGTTTTATACAAGGTCTAGTAAATGAATACCAGTGTTGGCACTGAAAGCTTTTTGCCTTTATTCTGTGTGCTTATTGCTGAAGCGAGTGAAGAGCTCCTGCAGTGATCAGTGGACCAAACTCTTCTCTAACAGTTTGTTTTCAGGGAGATGTTGGGCTTCAGGTGTCGTTTTCAGCATTTACAATGCCTGGTGCTGCAGGTTTCTGCGGGCAGTAGTGCTGTTTTCAGTGGGATGTTCTGCATGGGGAGTGTGACCCGTGCGAGAATGAATTGCTGAACAGGCAGCGTGGGTCTGGTGGGAGCCGGGCTTGTTCTGGGGCTGCGCTAAGGGAGGTTCACCCTTGTCTGGAGTCCCAGAGCCTCTGGAATGACAGAGGCTGGGGGACCCAACCCAGAAAGATCTTCAACACTCTGTTCTCTTTCTGAAATACAAAGCCAGAACATGGGTAGAAAAGGTAAATTCCTGCTTTTATGTTTAACTCTCCTGAACATGCATGCAAAGGATGCGTCAAAACCGAAGTGCTGCTGGACCTTCCCCAGCTACACATTGTGTGGCAGCGTGTGGGATTGTTTCTCGTTCCTGGAGAGGATGGGGATTTACCTGGCAAGCGCAAAATGCACTTTCCAGTGCTCCATATGGAGTCGCTGCTATTACCTTGTCAGAGCAGCTGCAGAAAGAATTCCTGGCCTTTCCAAGCTGTGTCTTTATTACTAATGCAAGAATCTTTGTGCGGATTCAGCCAGGCCACCATATCTCATGGTATCCCTGAAAATGGCTGAAATTCTCTTTGCAGATGTGCTGCCATAGGGCTGCATCCCAAACCCTGGTGTTCATCTTCCTTAGTATGAGGAAAGCTGGCATTGGGTTTTAAAGAATGGTACAAGCAATTGCTTCTTAAAAGAATATCTTAGATGGTAGCAGGTAAAAACAAGAAGACTTTGTTGTGCAAACCTTTCCCTATCCAAATAGTTCTCTTTGAAGTTACTGATTATTTGCATGAGTCAAGATTGCTTAAAATAAAAAAAGGTGTTTTATTGCTTCTCTGCGTTGTCTTTGTTTATCATTAACCTTCTGTACAACATGATGACCTTGTTTTCCTTCAGTCTGGTAACTAGATGCTTTACCTTTTTAATGGGCCTATGTCCTGAAAAGGTGTGTGCATGACTGATCGCAAACTTCAAATTAATTTCTTACACGTGGATTTCCAAATTTAGAGAATTAGAAACCTAAATTTTGCTGCTCACTTTCTTGGCTCTATATTTAGTTTTAAGAAAAAAGGAGTTATTTCCCCGCAAAATACTGTGTACATATATCCAGCTGTTACAGCAGCGTTCAGGTACAGCTGATCTAAATTCCACCTGTGTCTGCACTCACAACCAAGTCCTCGTGCCTTGCCAAGAGTTTCGTGTTGGGTAAACGCTTCTTCCATCTGGATCCATCCAGAAGGAAGCACCAGGCACAGGGTGGGATTCAGGCCAACTCAATCTGGTGCCTGGAAACCCGTTCCTGCCTCTTGCAGCTGTTTCTCTCAAGATGTCGAGGGGAGCGTGCTTGAATCTGGGAGTCTCCTTGGTTGCTCATGTCCATCTTGGATGGGATGATATTCCATGTGACAAGTGAGTACTTGTGTTCCTGGTTGAGGGCAGGAGGGATGGATGAAGAAGAAAAACTTGTGGATAAGCTATGTTGCCAAGACTAACAAAAGCTTTTGTTTCCAACCCTTGTTTTGTGTTATTCCTCTGCAACGTTTGAGAAATAATTGAGGTCTAAGGACCTGCATTTGTTTCTCTGTTTTTGACGTGTGCTGTTCTGATTCCCGGCCAGCATTGCAGATACTTGCGTATCCAGATATATTGTTCCTGGTTAAAGGCATTTTTTGGATGTACATCTCTACTTAGTTGGGAACTGTTCCCCTTTTTGAATCTGGGCCTAGGTGACTCAGATCCAGCTGTCCCCTTCTCTCATGGAAAGATGGAGAACAGAATGTTTTGGTCATTTGAAACAGACTTTCATATTGTGCATTCCTGAGATGCTTTTCTTGGCTGTGGGAACAGACAGAACCATTCATCCCAGTATGAAAAGATTGCAGGAAGAATCTAGTGGAGATCTAGAAAATCCTTGTAATCTGCATCATCTTGGAAAAGGAAGAAAACCAAAATAAACAGAGCTGGTGGCCCTGGGGTATCCACAGGGGCAGGTGGAGCTTTTTCACAGAGTGGATAGAGTCACATTTCCATGAAGTTATAGGGGAGTTTGTGCAGGTAATGTAGGGAGTAGGAAAGCGAAAATGGCTTGAGCATTTCTTAGGCCACACGTTACAACATATTTGCGGGCGCTTCAGCATCTGCTGCGGGAAACAGCTTTTTTAGAAGGGTTCTGTTAATGGAGGCTGTTGGGCTGCTGAGGGTACAATAGGGGAGCTCGGGGCGGGTTGTTATCTCTAATGGAGCAGGGCAGTGCCCTGTGGAGACGCTGGCCTCTGGCCCAGGCCGAGGCTATTTCCGCGGCACAAAAGCTGCGTCGCGCAGTTGGACGATAACGTGGGACTTGGATGGCTCAGGGCAGCGTGGCTGTGGGTGGTGAACATGACCTAATGGTGGCATTCGAAAGAGCTCCGTGCTCAGAGCTTCCTGAAAACCTGCTTGTGTATTTTTTTATGTTGAAATGGGGGAGAAACTAGAGAAAGGGGTATCTGTCCCTAGCAGAACACAGACTTCTTTAAAAATGTCCCGGACATTTATTTTTATCTATGTATTTCTAACAAGCTGCATTTATATTAAAATTTTCTCAAGTTCATCCTCATTTCCCTGTGTGGCAGTGAGTGTGCAGGTGAACGCTAAGGAAATCGTCCCTGTTCCCTGGCTTGGGTCACTCTGCAGCTCTTTGAGATGAGAATGAGCTTCAGATATGTGAGTTAACCCCCATCAAACTTTCCTGTGAGGTGAGCATGGTTGGGCACGCAGGGCCATCTGGCTGTGGTGCAGGGTGGCACTTCGGAAGTTTTTGAATCTGGTGTGTGGCCATGAACTAGTTGTGATTGTATTTCAGGATAAAAGAAGCTATCTCTTTGGAGGGTAGTTTAATTAGTAGCCTGTGGAGTTCATTTGTTTTTCAGCATTGGTGTGTTGAAAGCAAATAAATGTGTTTGCGTAAAAGATTCTGGCAGAAATCTGTATGCAGTGGCAATGCACTTCCTCTTGTTTATCTCTCTCAGCATAAAAATAAAATCCAGTGATCCTGAGAAGGAGCAGAATATCACCATATCCTGTGACCTGTGTGGCCAGCTGATCTTCAGGGGTAATGTGTAGTGGAGAGAGAATGGACTGAAGTTCCCTGTCTCTTCATATAGATGAGCAGCAAAATAGAGGAACAGACTAAATTCACCGTCTTCCTAAAGGTTATGTGGTTCTGGCTGCAAAGTTTAGGCATCCAGAGACTCCCTCTAACAAAAGTCTGAAAAAATGTAAAATATTTTTATTCTTCTGGCACCCTTTCCTGCTTAAATTCTTCTCTGCTGCTGTTTTATCCTTCCTCGTGTCCTTTTATCCTTCCCCCATCCACATTCCTGCTTGTGGATTTAACCAGCCATCATGTTTTATCTGGAAGAACCAGCATCCCCAGCTTGCTTAATTGCAATTACAGCATCAAACCTGGTAACCAAAAGGTAGGAGCAGGTGACGTGTAAATCTGGGAGTAAGGGTGTATTGTGAAGAGGGCAAACCTTCCGGTTGAAGGTGACGGATGTGGAACGAGAGCCTCTGGTAAAGCACATCACCTGCCAGCAGAAGTGCCAGAAATCAAATTGTTTTGCAAACTCAAAGCTGCCCTGGGCAAAATGTCTCATATGAGGTGGAGTGGGTGGGAGGGAGATGTCTGATGGCTTGACAGAAAGGAGGAACCAGGCTGATTGGTGTTTCTCACCTCCACATTCTATTGTCTCCCTATTTTATGCTAAATAGGAAATTTTATGCTAAATATGGAAATTGCAGCCTCCTGTCCAGCCCTGTGACAGCATCTGCTCCTCGCTGGCTCTGTTGCAGGAAGGCTGTTTTCTCTCTTCTTAACAAGAACTGCTTGCTCTTGTCCATTGTTCCTGCTTCTGGTGATGCGGTCTGAGCATCTCACTTCTCATAAACAGCCCTGACTTCTGTGTCTGCTAAATATTCCCCTGAAGCCCCCTTAGGTCTCGAGCATCCTTTTTGGAGAGTGTGGGAAGGAGATGGGGTTTGATCCCTTGGGTTTTCACTCAGGCTCTCTCTTGTGATGCCTTTTTTCTTTGCCTCTCTAAGTTGGTGTGGGGTGACTGACTCCTATTGCTGAGACACTCTTTGGTGCCTCGGATATTTATGAACCCTCAGGAATACAGTTTTGGAATTCTCCTTGTAGTTTTTCCACCTCTGTGTCTGCTTGCAGCTTTCCCTGGAGCGCTGCCAGCCCTCCCCTCGCCCTGACCCAGCCTGTGTTGAAATCCTTACTCATTCCTTAATCACTTCCCGTCCCTGCTATTGCAATTCCCTTCTCGCAGCATCTGTAAATCTTCGCTAAGTTAATTCTCCAGAGCGCTGCCTGCAGCAGGCTGCCTCCTTCCCTGGCCCAGGGAGCAGGTCTGGGTGTCTCCTGCTTTCTGGCTTGTCCTTGGTTTGCTCTCCTTGCAATTCCCTTTGCTGTTATGTTGGCGTTGTCCCTGGCTTGCTCTGCTGCCACCTTCATCCCTCCCCATCCCAGCCTGGTCAGCCAGCCTTAGCTTCCTTTTGGCTGAGTCTGATTTTTTTTGATTGTTTTACTTTATCCATTAGGAATGTTTTTGCATTTTTTTTAAGCAACTTAGTCATTTCCTTTATTTTTCTGGTCATAAAACTTTTCGCTTGAGGAGTTGTGTGCTTGTTAATGCAATATCCTTGCAAGAAATTTGGAGGTTTTATTTGGTTTGCCTACTGGGAAGGGAATGGCACAGGGAAGGGTTATGTGACTTCACCAATGAGTAGTTGGTAGAGTCATGCTTGGGTTTCAGAAAGGTTTTTTTCAGTCTTAATGCAAATCCATGGGGTCAGATGGCCTTTTTTCTGTAACAAGATTTTGGATTTGTTCTTAAGGAAGGGAACTGAAAGCCCAGTCTGTGACACCGGCCTCTTCTTCCTCCTGTCAGTTTGGAGAGGCTGCCCTGAAGTCAGGTGAAAATGTGGGCCATGCAGCAAAGGTCCGGTGCTGAGGGTCATTAAGGGCCTTTGGTAAGGGCTCCGACAGCAGAACTGCATCTTGGCTGGTGTATGAACTGAGACCTTAGAGCTTAAAACCTGCCAACAGTTTCAGTCACTCAAATCCCAAGCTGAATTTTAATTCTTGTTTGGTGATTCTGGGAGGTTTCAGCTTCGGTCCAGGAACTCCAGGGTTAAATTGAGACTGGAAGATTAAGGAAAATATTGTAATGTTAAGGTGGGAGCTGAAGGAAATGATCAGCCTTGTTTTACAGAAGAAATGAAAGATCCTGGCTCTCCCAGGGATCCAAGAAGGGAGCTGGGCGCTGCTTTTCTGGGAGCCTGTTCGCTGCTCTCCTGGGCATTCCCTATCTGATTTCTTCATGTTCTTCTCTCGCAGGTCTGTGAGGATGGAAGAAGAGGTCCAGCATCGAGAAGCCTGACCGGTGATACCAGGACAGCTCTTTGAGGGACTGGCAATACCAGCCTGAGATACAAGACAGCAAACATGCTGAAGCCAAGTGGACTTAAAATCCCTGGCAGGGCAGGGAAGCACTCCAGCCCGGTGGGACGGGCATCAGGGACCACAGCAGCTGCCGTCACCACTGCTTCAAAAGAAGGTAAGGACGTAGTTCAACAGGGGCGTGAGCTGACCCAGGTGATCACCTGGCTTAAAGGCAAAGGCCTGGTGGTGCCAGTGTTCAGTAGGATGTGAAATTCCCCATCTGTACATAGACTGGTTGTGAGTACGTGTAATAGGGTGAGTAAATGGCCTCCCTCTCCCAACTAACGCACACACCAGGTGGGTTGTGGAGTGGGTGGGAGACGATAGACCCTCTGGTGTTCAGATGTTGCCTCCTGTCTTGTTTATGAATGTGTATATGTACCTGTACAGACACTAATACTTCGAGAGCTGGTAGTTAAGCAAATGGGAACCTCACCCACAGCCTTCTTCACCACTGTCCTATAGCCATTGCTTTTGGCCTGTGATAATGCAAGAGTGAGAACCAGGCACTTAAGGTGATTTGTCCTGTGCTGATTACCTCAAACTACTGCCTTTGTTTGAATAGAGTCATTTAAAGCACTGGGATTTGAATAGTGATTTACATAGACATACATACACACGCTTGGCTGTCTGTTGATCTCTATCCAGTGTAAACATAAGCTAAACAAGCTGCCATTATACAGTATAATTAATACTTCAAAAGACTTTGAGATGTGTTTTGCTTAGGACTCATTTTTCTGGCTTCCTTGACTGCTGGGTTGGTTTTTTTATTAGATATAATTTAGCAAAAGCCATAGTTTTCACTTGCTTTTTTGCAAATGTGCAAGGGCTTGTTTGATGGGCAGTCAGTGTGTGAGATTGTGGGCTGAGTTCCAGATCCTTCAGTGCAATACGGTGTTGTAGGGAGTGGAGCAGCACTGGTCTTCCTCAACTGAGGACTTGGCCCTAGATAGGAGATCAACTTTTGAATCAAATCCTTCCTTGTTTGAGTGGGTTTTAGTATTAGATTGTTTTCTTCGTTCAGGATCAAAATCAGATGAATAAAAGCCTCCTTATACCTGTGTGCTAGAGGGAAGCACAAACTGATGAAATAAATTCTTAGGATAAGTTTATCGGTTTGGTTGGTTATTTTGAAATTATCCCCCAGACCCATTTCTGTATTTTCCCCCTTATTTCTCCTAGCCCCTAGATGTGACAGAGAAATGAACTTGAAGGACTCCAGTGGCTGTTTAGCTACCAGTTGTGAATCTATGAAGGTGCTTCATGCTGGGATTTATAACTGCAGTGTAGTGTGGAGTTACATTTTCAGTTGATTTTTCTCACTTAAAAAAAGAGGGGTGATGGGAGGGGAAGAAGGATCCTAGGCCTGCCTTCTCCTCGGAGGATTTGCACAGAGGTGTCTCAGCAAACACAGCGCGTGTATTGCAGTGTGAAAAAGTCACGCTGACAGTTGGCACCGGGCAGCTGAATGCAGCACTTGTTCACTGGAGCTTTTGTGCCTTGTTCAGCTACAGCCATCAGTCACTGCCATAGATGGTCAGCAAAGCCGGCCAAGGTGGGCAGAATCGGCACCAAAGCGAGTTTGGCATTTGCGTGAGGAGTGCTAAAATGAGTTTTATTCCTGGAAAAATGTGTGTGTGGAGAAGGGGAGAAGTCTGGGGTGCCGGGTGGGTGCTGGGACCTGTGCGGCTGCTGCTTTGCCCCTGGGGATGGTGCGGGGGCTTTGCAGGAGCTGCGGAGCTGCTGGAGGAGTCGCAGCGCTGAGCTGTACCTGCCAGGAAGGTGAGAACAGCACAATGGGGCTGTTTGTCCAGCACGTGCTCAGTGAATGGCTGCCACAGGGCTTGTAGCATCATCTTTGTCATCCCTAGCATCATCTTCTTTCTCTGCCCTCTGCACAAGAGCTCTGGCTATGTCTATGCATGGCCAGTACCTACTCTTCCTTCTGCTAATCTCTCCAAATGCCTGGCCAGCCCTTCAGCGTCTCCTACTCCTCTGCTTTCCAATGATAATCTGAAATGGTGAGTGAAGAGTGCATCCCAAAATCCTGTTGGCTCGCCTGTGTGCCTCCCTCTGAGAGCAGCAGGATCTGTGCTGGCTGTGGGACCCAGCTGCAGCACAGTCATCAGATTCAGCCTTTGGTGGGGAAAAACTCCAAGAAAAAACATTTTTTTTTTTTTCTTTCAAAGTGATTTATTTCTATTTCAGTGTCCCCATCGCTCAAATCCTAACGACAGCAGGCACTGATGGGAACTTTGAGAATACCTGCAGCTAAAGGATCTGATGATAGATGGTCCTGGAGACTGGATTCCATCACCTTTCCATGGATTAATCAGGTCTGGGCTGGAGGAGGATGATGGAGCTGTGCTCTCTCCTCCCGCTTCAATCTTGCTGACCTGCATCACTCAACCTCTGGCCTCTAAGTGCATCCCTGCCGTTAAATCACAGCAGTGCTGATAACCCAGCTTTATCAAGAGGAGGTGACTACATGCCAGCCTGTTAGATCTGGTAGTGTGCAGGCAGCACAGAGCGCTTTCCACAGTGTCACCCGCTGGAGCCTTTGTAATGTACAGAGGGACAATGGTGAGACGGAGAGGCTGAAAACAATTTTCTTTTGTGTGCTTAATGTGAATACTGCAAAGGGCTTTTTCTGCTTTTCTTCCCTCTTTTGTCACTGTCTGGGAAAGTGCCCTCATGTGATGTATTTAGCATCTGCCAGGATGGAAGGATCATCTAAAGATACCGAGCTTTACATCAGGTCTTAAAAAGTTGCACGGAGGAGGCTGAATGTGAGGTGTTTGGGGAGCCCTGTGGAAACCGTGAGCTCTGCTCTGTGCTGTCTCCAAACATTTGCACGAGCTCTGTGAACGGTGTGTGCGCACTGAGGCTGTTTCTGGGGGACTGTGGGGGTTTGCCTGGCTCTGGGGGGATCAGAGAGTACTGCATTTTTCTGAACTGATGCGTTGCCTCCCCACTTATTTGTCTCTTGCCAGAAATGCCAAAAGGGACTTCTCAATTTTTCTTAGGGGTTTGGTGAACCACCTGAGCCCTGCAGCTTGATGGAAGAAAACCAGTGTGGTTCGGATTACGAAATACAGAACTGCAACATTACTCTTCTTGATCTTGCTACCTTTGGGGCAGACAGAAATCTCAAAAGCTTGAAATATAGTTGCAAAAGAAAACCATAAATCTAATAAACTGCTGAATTAAACTGTAACGATGTGCAGGCTGTTGGCTCTGTGCTGTCTCTTGGCTGCGTTAGCCTGGAGCTGGCTCAGACAGACCTCACATCTAGGTTAAATCTTCCGGATTGGGTGTCAAAAGAAGGTGCTTGTTCTCCAGTTGTGCCTGAGAATTGTCAGAGAGCCATTAAATGGATTTTGGAAAGCTTCAGACTTTCTTCCTTTTACCTTCCCATAAACGGATCAGTCTTGTCTGCAAAAGTGCAAGTAGATGTACTTTCCTTTATTCTTAGGCTGGAATACAGAGAGATGGTTTGCTTTCTGCTTTCTCTTTTCCCCAGCACTCTGCTCATACTCTTTTGTAGAAAGTCAAGTGTCTCTCATCCATCTTTCATCTCTCTTTTTACCGGGCAGTGGATTTGTACCCTGTTAAACATTTCCATGTGCTGTTGACAACTCGCATCTGTAACAGAGGGCTGATACAGATGTAAGATGCTCTCTGTGTGTATATAAAATGTGTAGATACATACATAATGCATATATAATTTCACAGCTTTAGTTTTTCCTAGAGACAGTATGTGTCGTAGTCATAGTGTGTGTGACAAGCTGGCTCAGTATATCCAAGTTATTGTTCGTGAACACATACTCAGAGCCCCTGTTTCTTACCAGCTCTTGGAGTGTCCTCTTTCCACTTTCCTGGAGTGGAGACTTATTGTGTCTCCTACCCGAGCTGGCACTTTCAAAGACCTAGAGGTCTAAGAGCTGGTTTTCCCTTTTCCCTTTTCCCGAAGGAAGAGACCTGGAATGGTCATTTCCACTGAAAGTCAGTGGGGGACTGACACCTGACATGAATTCTTGGAAAACACTAGGCCCGATGAGTGCTGCTTATGCTGACTGTCCTCCTCTCTTCTTTCCTATAAAGCTGGAACAATGGAAAAAATAAGTTCTGCTGCTTTGTGGTAACTATTTTCCTTGAAACCAGACTGAAAATTCATCTCAAGCTGTCTCGGGAGAGGATTTCCCACAAATGCGTTGGCTTATTTCCCTTGCTTCAAGTAAAGAAAATTTTTGCTCTCAACCCCATGTGCAAGAGGTTTCTGTGCAAAGGTGTGGGTCACTGGTCAAGGGCTCAATAGAATGTTTGGATTTCTTGTTACTTAAAGAGGTTTTGGTTTCTTTCCCACTCTCCTCCTGGAAAACCCAGCTTTTGCCTGGAGTTACAGCATGGAGGGAGGATGGAAGCTGTGATGAATGGGTCCACACAGCCCTCCCAGCTGGTGGAACAGGTGAAAGCTGCTGGGAAGGGAAATATTCACAGTTCAGAGTGTGTTTTGTCTGCTCAGAGCAGCATTAAAGTAACTTGGTTAGAGGAAAAAGTCTTGCTTTTCATACTGCGTTTTGCTGTCAGCTGGCTCTGGTGTTCATTTACAATGCTTTTTATGGTTCTTAAAACTCTTCTTCAATTAAAGAATTCTGGCAAAAGGGGGAGGGGAAAAGGAAAAAAGGAAAATTAGTATTTGCAGATGGAGCTGGGCAATGCTGGGACTTCAGTACTGGGGCTCTGTGCTGAGGCAGAAAAGCCCAAGCCTGTTACAGTTTCTGTGAGACTTAAATCCATCCAGTCTGAACCCAGCCTAGATCTCGAATTTTACACGTGGATCCTGTCTTTCTGAATGGGCAGGGGAAGTATCTGTGATCTGAATATCATATTTAGGCATAGCTTTGAGTATCAAAACTGTTTTTCAGCAGCTGCACAGTTTTATTGCCAAAAATGATACTTTGATAGCTAAACTATACAGCATTGCCAGGAGCCTGGGAATGCCTTCTCATTTTCATATATCAACAGCTCCCAGCATCGGAGAATAAGGAGAAGAGGCCAACAGAGTTGGACAGGCTGGGCTCCAGGGGTTACATCCCAGGTCCCTTTGAAAATTGTGTGCTGTAATCTTTTTATCAGAGTTGAATCTGGTTTTGAGTCTCCCGGTGCGGGGAGAAGTTAACTTTCTTTTCTGATTTGTTTTCTAGAAATGCAGTTATCTTCTGAGAGCTGCTTCTAGTTTCAGAGACTCAGCAATTCTATGTGGATACATCTTCACATACATTTAGACCCCATCGTTACTAAGTTATACTTGTATGAATTCTGCTGGAGGAGTCTAAATCTCACCACCACCTTAGCTCCTCTGTATGATTAGTGCATTGCTCTTACCTTCCTCAATGAGAAATCTTCATTCCTTTTTACTTATCTGCAACAGGATTAATAGCAACATCTTGGTAAATTAACTTGGAAATCAGTTGTTCGCCCCTCAGGTTTCTCAGGAGTTTGTTGGAGTAAACTGACTGGATGCACAGCAGTAAGAAGTAATTTTTGTTGTCTCTAGGATTATTTTGTAGTAAAAGCAGGGGGAGGGAAGGTGTACTTGCTGAGGAATTCTTGCATTGGTCATGAGAGGCATGTTATGGGCAGGTTATTCTCAGGTAGTCACTGATGGTTTGGCAGTGTCTTAACACAGGCTTTTTTGCTAAGCTGCAAGGAAGAGTGCTGAGGCTGCTTGATTTTTTTGTATCAATCTATTAATTCTCATTCCCAAATAAATATGAGAGACACTAAACTACTGTTTTGTCTGAAACAAAAGAAACGGGATGGTGGTGTCTGGAGGAGCTGATTGACTGGCACAGACATAGGGAGCTAATTCTTGTCTATTCAAAGGCTTTGTGGCTCTTGATTAATATTAACTTGGGGTGTTGTGTGCTGGCGAATTGAGAGAAAAGACCCCACGTCCTGGGGCCAGAGGCTGCTCTTATTTCTGGCAAACATTTGGTTTTTGCTGTTTTGCTTCAGGCCTCGTGTAGTGATTGGTATTGTCAGCTCTCATCTAAAAGCTGTCCCCGGTTAAATCCATCCTGCAAGCGCGGCTGGATATTCCTCGAGTCAGATTAGTGATCGTTGCTGGAAACTCGTCATCGATGTCTGTGAAGTTTGTTTAGATCTTGCTTTGTTTTAACAGGTCTGTGTACACAACATCCTAGGGGAACTGGGAGATTCTGAGGAGCATGGTTTGAGTTCAAATGCCTTTGGCTGCTACAGTATCAGCAGATTATCAATCAGTAGTAAGAGCTAGAGTATCCACATACACACAGGCAGTCGTCTGTTCAAGAAGTTATCAGATATCTGAAAGAAAACAGGAGTGTGTTTTCAAGGGTTGCACAAGAAAAACTGCAAACGAGGGTCGGAGAGCTGCTGGTTTGGTGATTTGGGATTGATGTGTAGCTCAATTAGAGAGGAGCGGTGGTGGCCAGCGCAGCTGACGTGTCGGACCTGTGACAAACCACCGGAAAAGCTTTGCTGAGTGCTCGTTAGAGCTTCAGTGTGTTCATTCATCGCTACTGTGGGGTGACCGAAGTGCCCTGCATGGGGGTCACATTGCTCTGTACAAATCCACTCGCTCCTGGATGCTGATGCTCTCATGGGAACCTGCACATTTGCTTTTAATTCCCACTGTCTACCCAGAAGCCAAATATTTTCTGGCATGGCTGTGGACCAACTGTTTGACTATTAGCATAGGGCTTGTATTCAGCTCACATGTCCCTTTTATGAGCCACTCCATCTGGAATATGTCATGTACTGGGTTTTCCAGGGAGGTTTTGGTGGTGGTGCCCCTGCTCCTCTCTTGAATTAGGAAAGGATCTTTGGCAACATTCCTTTTCCAAGGAGAAGTGGTTTGATGCCTTGCAAGCGATATAAAAGGGCATTGAATCAATCTTGATTTAATCAGCTTTATAGGTGACATCTAGAGACAACTGGGAGTCTGATTTTAATTGTCTTAATCATTAGATGCTCTTGGAAGGATTTGATATAGTTAAGCCTCAATATTCAGCACACTCATTGTGGAAGGAGACGTGAGCACAGGCTGAAGGCATATGGAGGTCAGGGGCCTGCCGGCTCTCACTGGCTGTAGCTCCTCGCAGAACAGCAGGGAAAGAAAATCTGCTTCCCACAGATGTTCAGCTTATGGTGGTTTGAATGTAATGAACCAAATCCTCTTCAGCCAGGCTGGTGTAAATCTGCAGTAACATCAGCACGCTCGCAGTTACACCCGTCGGAGTAAGGGTGCAGCTTTGGGGCAGAATCTGCTCCTGCATGTTCTGCCTCAAACAATTGAACTAATCCTGCAAGAGCAGATTAATCATTAGAGGCCCAAGCCAATATTCATTGAAATAAAAGGAAAGATTCCCTTTGGCACAGATGGATTTGGGGATGAGAATCCGTAAGACTACAGTGGCATCAGACTGTTGCTACGTACTATTGGCTATTGGTTGGGTTTAACCATCACACGCTGACCCTGCATGTGAGCATCCTTCTTGCATATACTTAAATGGGTGAATTGGTCTACACAAACACCTTAAAATATTTAGAATGCAGGTATTTTTCTCGATTTTGGGTTCGGCAGGATATTTACTTACTCCTCAGATAAGGATGGTATGATGTTGAGAAAATCATGACCCCTAAAAAGGGCTCAGGGACGTTGTTCTCACTGACTGACTGCTGTCCTGGCCAGATGTGTTCTGAGGATAAATCCATAAAACTACTAATCATCTGATAAACTTTTGAAGAAGTAGCATAAGAAAGAAGGGATAGTTCACATGTGAGTCTTTCAAACTAGTAAGACGGACTGGGACTGGGAGCATCCTGTGTGCTCAGGGGTAGTTGGGGGGGTGCCTGGTGGGACCATGTGCTGAGATTTTTTGTACAGCTCAACTGGTTGGCTCCCCCAGCTTTGTCCAGGACCTCTCACTGCACATTATGGATCTCATCACCAGCGCTGCTGCTCACTTTGCACACCATCACCTCTGGAAGGGTATAATATGTAATTTCTGGTGATCATAGCGACTTACAGCTGTTGGTTTTGAGATGCATGCTGTGGGCTACTATGTTCATATCATAGCTCAGATATTTTTGTGGCCAAATCTGGATCACGGTGATGTTTTTTTCTTTAAAAAAATTGGACATCTGCTGCAAATAGGTGATGTGGATTTGTTGCAAATAGTGCCTGTTCATTTACAGCTCATTGCCTTTTGAATTGGATACTTAGCTTTTTAAGCCAGATATGTGGAATAAAGTAGATGACTCAGTGTTAATCTGCTCTCAAATATCCTTTTTATTAGATTAGGCAAAACAAAACCAGCCCAACAAACTCTGCATTCTGCACAGTGCGGATCTGTGCACAATTGCTCTATTGTGTGACCTTCCTGGGACATGTATAGCCTGCGTGATCTGCGCATGGATGTATGGCTGCAGAAATAAATGGCTGATGAAGTAATGAATCGGAGCTGTGTTCCAGCACAGTGCAGCCCTGAGCTTGTGCGCAGGTTTGTGTGGCAATTCAGAGATGTTGGTCTTCACCTCTCCTACGGTTCCCCTGGGATCCTGGGGATGCTACAGGTGGCCCCTGAAGTGTCACTTTTTCGGTTGGATCATTCAAAGGCATGGTATAATATAATTGTGTTGCTGCCATGTTTCTGCAGAGGAGAGAAAAAACCTACATACAAGATAGAAAGCATGGTGTTTGCTTTTCTGTTGGTACCATCCCAGTGGTTCGATTAACAGTGGCTTAATTCTCTGCTGTCTTCCAGGAAAACACTGAAAACAAGCCTTTCTTAGCATGCAGATAAGGAGCTAACCATCCTCCTTTGTTATCATGTGTTACGTTTTTGTACTTTTTCTCTCAAGACTTGCTGCAGACGGAGCATGAGAAGGTAACTTTTTCAGCTGTGGGCTCTTGCAAAGAGCAACCACTGTGAACATCAGCCCAGCTCCTGCCAGGGGGAAGCAGGGTGAAGTAATATCGGAACCTCGGAGAAAAGCTTGTGCTTGTACCTAGGAAATGTTTCTGAGGTTCAGTGAGTAGAAATGATGATTTGTTATCAGTCAAGAGAGAAAGAGTAGGGAAGATCTTCCTGATGTGGTTTCTTGGTGCTAGTCCTTCACATGGGGAGGAGCTCCCAGGTGCCAGCAGAGCACTCACTGCCTGAGCTTGCAGCTTCCAGCTGTGCAGTTGCACCCTGGCTGGAATTAAAGGATGCTTTAAGCTTGAACTGGAGGCATGTGGGTCTCTGAAGTGCTGCTGATCCCAAGCTGGCAGAGCAGCAGGAGCACAGGTATGAGTGGCATGGTTCATCAGCTGTCATGCCATGCAAAATGCTGCTCCAGGCTGAGAGTTGGGCTTGTTCAACCTGGAGAAGAGAAGGCTCTGGGGAGACTTTAAAGCAGCCCTCCAGTACCTAAAAGGGACCTACAAGAAAGCTGGAGAGGGACTTCTTACAAGGGTGATAGTGATCGAAGAAGGGGTAATGGCTTTAAACTGAAAGAGGGGAGATTTAGATTAGATATGAGGAAGAAATTCTTCCCCAGGTGGGTCATGAGGCCCTGGCACAGGCTGCCCAGAGAAGCTGTGGATGCCCCATCCCTGTAAGGGTTCCAGGCCAGGCTGGATGGGGCTTTGAACAACCTGGTCTGGTGGAAGGTGTCCCTGCCCATGGCAGGGGGTTGGACTGGATGAGCTTTAAGTTCCCTTCCAACCCAAACCACTCTGACTCTATGATATAGCTGGAGTAAGTACTATGCCCAAAGGCAGTCCGTGCCAAAGTCAAACCAGGCTCTTCACTTGCCATTTAACCTTCATTTCACCTGGATTGTTAGAGGTACGGCCACTCTGCTTGTGCATGACTGCTCAGTTTATGAGTAAATATCCTGAGTTACGCACACACAACTTCTCCTGCATCGCAATCCCCGTACAGGCTGTTGCTGGAGCTGCTGATGCCCTGGTCTGGCTCTAGTCTGGTCATAAAATAGTAATTACTCTCTCGGTGGACCAAGCCAGGCTATTTTCTGGTACCTTCTCTTGTACAGTTTATTGGTAGTGAGCTAATGCCGTAATTTCGGAGCGAATAAGTCAATGGCCTTTCTGTGTGCACCTGCATGAGCAATGTGCTGCTTGGCTGCTCATCTCTTTCAGTTAGTGCAAGAGCTGCTTAGGAATAGCACTGGAGTCCATCCGAGTGGGTTTTATGTGGGAATGCTGCCTGAGCAAAAATCCTACACTTACAAAGGATGTGAAATATCAAAACCCTGCTGCTTGAATGCTTTTCTCGTGGAGAGAAAGCGCTCTGCTTTGCTTGGCTGCTCTTTACAATGTTGGGTACTCAAGATAAATTCCTGCAGTTCAGAAGGTGTCCTGAGACTGCTCCTCTCTCTGTGCTAGTGCCAGTGCTCTGCCTGGGAAATAATTTATAAATGTCTCATTAAAGACATGTGTCTGCCTCCTTTTCTTTCTTTTTGTCATCGGATCAGCTCACTGAGAGCAGCTGTCTTCGCTTCCGTAATAGCAGCCCCAAAACCCCGCTTGTGCCTTACAAATTCCCACAGCCTAAGAAACTGCCGACAACTGTGCACGTACGTATGTTCCGGGGTTTGCAGAAATGGCGGGTTTAGGCTGAGCTCGTTCCCAAGCTTTTCTGGGCTGCTTTGAAAAGACTCTAAGAGTTTGCTTTGTGCTAGATTTATAAAAGAAGCTTGAACATATGGTGTGATTACAGCTACGCAACTGGAGAGCCGGAGACGTGTGTGAGTGTGTGCTGGTGATTCACGGGGAGGTTGTGGTCTCTTGGAAGGAAACTCGCCGTGTGCGGTAGGAGCCGTCCCTGTAAGTGTATCTCCCCCAGTTAGTGTTCTTGGGGCTGTCTCGTGGGTTACACCATCATACTGGGCTGTCCTGGGCTGCTTTCTAACTCTCCTTTCTGTCCTGAAGTCTTTTAGTAGTTGCAACAGTCAGCACAAGGTAAATCTGTTTGGATATGGAGTTGGGGGCAGAGAACTTATTAAATCTTTACAGCTAATAGCTCTTTTAAATGGAAAAATATATCCTCTAGTTAGACTAAGGTGTGGTGAATAAAGTGAACAATGCTTCTAAGTGGAATATTGTCTAGCTGAAATTATTTTCTTTATTTACAGAAGAATGAAGCCTGTATTATTCTATAATACACCAGGGCTACTTCAGTGTAGTTCCAGGGTTTTTTTTACTTATTTCTAGAGGCTGGGGTGGCACAGGCTGGGGAGGAAGGCATGGGTGCTCCCTTCTTTTTGTCAAACCTGAAACACCATTAAAACAGTGGGATTTTTGTGTTCGTTATTTTCTGAGAAAACAGGGTGCTGTTCCAGGGGTGTGATACATGGGCCCTGTTTTCAGACTGGAAAATGTTGAGTAATGTATTGAAACATGAATGTTGAAAGAATATACTTACGGGTTTAAAAATAATAATTATGTAAAAATTAGGACTGTAATCTTGAGATGAATAGATCCATCCATATGCTGCAAGTTAATTATCCCTCAGTGAAAGAAACCTTGTGCGTTTTCAACCAGTCACTTGTCTCCCTCATGCTGTCTGCTGCCAAAACCTGTCTGTTTTGCATGTTTTGTTGAATGCCATGGTTTATTTGAAAAACTTAAAAACCTCACACAGAACAAATATATATCTTTGCTGTTTGTTTCTTTTGAGGATTAAACTGGATCTGATCTAGCATAGCTGGTAAACCCCGGGGTCCTCCATCTTTCCCTTCTCCAGCGGGCTCCAAGAACACACGTCTCGCCTGTGGCAGAGCAGATTTCGTACCAGTCAGTCTCTTGAATGAGACCTTTATCCGAAAGCCTTTGTTCCGTACGTCTGTTTGAGGTTCAGTGCCCTTCCCAGCTGCCCTTGTGAAGACAAATATCTGCCTCAACGGGCACCTCCTTGCATTCAGTGCAAAGCAACTTTGTAGTGGTTCTCATTCGCTTTTGCTTGCTCATTCATAATTCTTCTTCACTTTCTTATTGTCCTCTTTTCCTTCCTCCTCGTCACAGGTTTCTTTCTAGGTACGTCTCCTCTCTTCAAAGGAACCACGGAAAGCGATGACGAAGTTGTCTCGGATCTTAATATCCGCACCATGGGGGTTATTCCAGGGAACAGCAGGGGCAATACATTTCCAGGGTGCCAGATGCACAGCTCGTCTCTGTGCCAGTCATTGCATTTAAGTCCCATGGGACAGGCGATTATAGCCCCAACTTTTCAGCTCTGAACTTGCAGAGCTTTCAGCCGTTGTTTCTAAGTCAACCATAAATCTCTGGGGCTGCGTCCTCCCACAATGCGCTGCCAGGCGTTCGGCTATTGCCTGCGAAGCGTTGCTTTCTCTCGTGTTTTCCCTCCCTCTTTCTGCCTTATCCTGCAGCTTGAAAGGGCCACGATAAATCTTTCAGAAAACAGCTGCTTCGTTGCCGTGCTCGATAATTTGAATTTGGGCACGGCAGAGTGGGCTGGCTTTCACTTGATTGCCAACACCGACATGTTTATGTAATCCAAGCTGCTTTGGGAAGCTCCAGTCCCTGTGTGGGAACCTAGAAGTGACATGTGGTGAGGCCTCGCTGTCACTGAGCGCTGGGAGGGTGGCAGGCAGCCCTCCTCCCGTGGGACAGCCCGTCAGCCTCTGTGGCTGCTGCTGGCGCTGCCGCGTGCAGCCGGGTCTCCCTGCATGCAGGTGGCAGCTCCTGGGGGTGCAGCAGGTTGTACCTCCCTGTCTCTTGTTTGTAGACCAGCCCCAATAGTCAATAGGAGCTGAGGGTTTGATAATGGATGCTCTGGACTGTCTGTTGTTGACTAATCTGTTGGGGAAGCTCTAATCAGCTCTGCTGTCCTTCACATAGTACATTGCTGTAGGTTGTGCTTGCAGGTGAAATGGTATTGCAGGTCCAGGGGGGCTCACAGGAATTGCAATATAAAAGCAATGGCTGAAAACACAGAGCCAGGAGGTGATAGGTACTTGGTTGTAAAGACAATACGTTGCTGTTCCACACCTCTGGCTCGTAGTGGTGGTCTGTTGGGTGGGAAACAGGGGAAACAACCATCCACTACAGACGTTTGGTGTCCTTAGTACAGGCTGCAGCTTTAACAGGGACAGTGTCTGACGTCCCAGCTGAGACCACATCACTGTGTTGTCACCCGAGCACTGAACCAAGTAGTGTGCCAGCCTGCTCTAATGCCTCTTAGGCTCTTACCTAATCCTCGCAGCAGTGAAAACATACATCGTTCTTTCTTTAGCTGGCAGCCCTGTGGCCAGCAGTGGGGTTTTCCAGCTGACAAAATCCATCTTGGCTTCAAATGGGCATTACTGTCCCCTGGTCATGGGGCTGTCCCAAAGCACTGCCCAGGCTGGGGGCAGAGCTGGCACCAAAGCTTTTTTGAGTAGTTTGGTCGCAGGACTGCACATTGAGAGATGCTCAGGAGCTGCAAGGCGCGCTGCCCTGCCACGGGTTAGTGACATTGACAGCGTGGGCCAGTGCCACGGGGATGTGGTGTCTTCAGCTCTGGGGACAGTGACGCTTCTGCTGGGCTGGTAGCGTTGTTGTTGCTGGCTGGTGGATGAGAAGCTTATCGACTGCCAGGGAGGGTGAACGCTGACTAGGAGCTCTGTGCTGCGTATCGCCCTGTCTTGTGATGTGGTGGAACTGGAGGGTAAAAACCTCTGAAAATTAAAATGGAGAAGGAAAAAGACCTTTGGGGGCTTTGTAAAGCTCTTTTAAAAATATCACGTGTTTTATCATTTCTCCCTCCCTTCCTGGCATGAGACGCTACTCCGGTATATCTCTTTCTTTTTGTTTTTCTTTCCCCTTTCTTTTAAATCTAATGTGCTTCCATTTTATCAATTAACTGCCTGTCTCCTGATTCCCATGGCAACACAACAGGCTGTTGCATTTCTGATTCTTCTGGCAGTTGGGGTGCCTGGCATGTGTCTCGGGAGTAGTAAGATGACAAAAGGGTTCTGCAGGGAGTTGGAAATACATAGGCAATGCTCACTATGCACCACTTCTTGTGCAAACTACTTTTCTCTTCCTCTCCCTCCTCCACTTTAGAAAGGAGTTTCCTTTCCTTTTTGTTTCATTTCCCCAGTGAAAAGAAATGAGCAACTGGAGTGCTGTCGGGGGTTGAAGGATGTGGAGGGAGTGAGGGGCTGCCGGGTTTTGCTGGATGCGGATGGCATTTAAACATAGCACGAGGCCGAGAATCTCCTCGGGGATCCTGCAAAGAAGGTTATTCCTGCTGATGCTGCAGAGCAAGTGCTATATTCCTCCTGTTCCAACTTTTAGAGCTTGTTCGAAGGGAGGTTTCTTGCTCCTTTATCTTACAAAGCTGTCTCTTCACCTCTTCCTTCAGCACACATTTCCAAGAACTGGAAGAGCGCTTCTGTTTGCAGAAGTCTTTGCGTTTTCAGGGATTTTGGACGCATGGTTTTCATTGACTCAGTAATGGGACCCATGCAAACAGGCTGGAGCTTTGGTTAAAACCTTTACCATCTCCAACTCTTGGCTCACAGGCATTTGTTCAGCTCCTGAGGTATTGGTGCCAGTGCGGGGAACCCTGTCACTGTGAGCCCCTAAAACTGATGGGCTGAGTTTGCACAAAGGGCCCCAAGCACCAGATCTGCTGTGGTTGTTATTAATGTGTTATGCTTGAGCTTTACAAAAGCTAAAGGGAAAATAGAGATTTAGAGTTGGATAAGATGTGTATTTAGCGGATGCTGTGTATGACTTTGACTTATAAACCGTTGTTCAGCCCTGAAAAGCTGTGACCTACAGGAAGACCGTTTAAACTGAAAAGAATGAGCTGGCTAATGAACACAATAGGGTTGTAAAGTTGGAAAGCCCAAGTGGAAGGGATCCCGCTTACTGCACGTTGTGTTTTGGAGGCTGGTCCCAGTGAGAGGGAGGGAGCGAGGAGCTGCCGTCACAGTCCTGTCCAGCAAGCGAGGGTTGTGTTGGGCAGAGCAGCGGAGCGAGATCCTCCTGGAACAGGGAGGGAAGAGCTTTCCCCACCGCTGGCTTCCAGGTGAGCTGCTGAGTTTGATGCCTTATAGTGACACCCACATAGTTCCTGTGGCTTCTTGGTTGGCAACACCAGGTGACAGCAGGGTTGGAGTAGAAAATACTCAGTCTGCGTTTTGGTGAGTGTTTCTCTTGTATAATTTTGTTCTCAACTTCGTACCTGAGATCTGTACCCTTGCTTTGCTGTTAGTGAGTTTCTTGGAAGCTGTTGGTGTTACACTTTTCTTATCCAAAACCAGCACTTCTGAAAGAGCTGTAGAAATGGGGCAGGCTGAGCAATAGTGATGGCTGAGGCTGAACAAGTTTCACAGTTCATTTTGGATAAGTTCTCAAGTTTGGTGTGTATCTGCAGCTGCTTAAGACTTTCTCTGCCAGCCTTGTCTGGTAACAAAGATTTCTTCCTGGGTGTGCTTGAGGCTATTGTGGTTGGTGGCTTCCAGAAATTTCAGCTTGAAGTTTGGCTGAAGAGTCTGAGTGGCTTTGATTGAGCACAGGATGTGTGGGACCAAGTGTCATACACACCCACCCTACACCAAACACGCCTGGGACCCCAGTGCTGCCAGGAGCTGAGGATGACTGAAGGTCTGGGGGGGTGTATGACTTGCTGGATCTTATTTTCCAACCTTATTTCCTCAATCCCTTGTGTGGTTTCTTTTAGGGCTTTACTTAACCTCCCCGTTTATCCTTCAGAGTGTTTTAATGAAGTCCTTATGTCCTTTTCTTTCACTCTCCTGGGGCCTAGGCTGAAAACTCAAGGTTTGTGATGGGAGAGTTTGACACTGGGGTCACTGCTACCTCGTTTGCTCGGGTTGTCTTTGTTCCCTTTCAGACACCACTCACACTGGGCCAGCCCTGGGTACGCTGGAAAGAGTGGGACAGTGAATTTCCAGCATCACCTGCAGTTTTCCATCTCCCAGCGCAGTGAGGCGTTGCCGGAGGTCTGGCTTTGGCTTGATGGGCTGATGCTGGAATAAGAACGTTCTCTATTGCCGGTTTTATTTTGTCCGGTGCATGCGTGTCAGCCCTGGGAAGGCTCTGCATGCTGGCGTTTGTAGATGCTTCCTGTTTATAGATGTGCTGTTCATATTGAGCATACCCCAGGTGTCTGCTCACTGCTGGGTTCTGCTCCAGCAAAGGGCACAGCAGCAGCGGGGAAAACAGGATCATTTGCCAAGGCCGCTGCGTGGTCCCAAGGGAGCTATTAATGCCCTTAGTGGAACTCTCGATGCTTGGACTGGTTGCCTGCGTACAGACACGTGGAGTTCTCACAGCGCCAGGTACTAAGGCATCTGTACCTCACCCATGTATTTCTTTATATTATTTTGGAATGGAAGGATAACTTTGGCATCTTTCTTCAAAGCAGCAGTTCATTTGTCTCCTTTTGATCCTTAAGCACTTAATACCACACCTGTCTTTTTGAGCTTGTTAGTGCTGCCATACAAAATACCCCTCAGTGCTGTGACAGGGTAAGTGGCCACATGAAGGGGGATGAAGATGTGGGGTCAGTTCTTTGTGTGCTAGAGCTGCAGAAACTGGGCAGCGTACGGGGATTTCTGTGCAGATTGCTTTCCGGATGAGGAAAATGTGTAAGTAACGGGGTTGCTTAAGTTTTAACCTTCACCTAGTGTAAACCTGCAACCTGAGTCATGGTCCCAGATGTCTCCTTTGTGTAAATGCTGTTTCCTGGTGTTTTGGCTGCCTTTTAGGATTTCTCCTCATACCAAAACCTCTTTTCCCTTGCTCCACAGGCTCACCTTTACACAAGCAGGGTACCACCTCCACCGCCAGCGCCGAGAAGTCGGGTTCGAAGGTTGCCGAGGTGGGCGATGATTTCCTGGGCGACTTTGTGGTGGGCGAACGTGTCTGGGTAAATGGAGTGAAGCCAGGTGTGATCCAGTATCTTGGGGAGACGCAATTTGCTCCGGGCCAGTGGGCAGGGGTCGTTCTGGATGACCCGGTGGGTAAGAACGACGGCTCCGTCGGCGGAGTGCGGTACTTTGAATGCCAGCCACTGCAGGGGATTTTTACGCGACCGTCCAAGCTGACGCGGCAGCCGGTGGCCGAGGGCTCGGGGAGCGACGCCCCCTCCGTGGACTCCCTGACGGCTCAGAACTTGTCACTGCACTCGGGGACGGCCACGCCACCTCTCTCCACTCGTGTCATCCCCCTGCGGGAGAGCGTCCTGAACAGCGCCATGAAGACGGGCAACGAGTCTGGATCTAACCTCTCGGACAGTGGGTCTGTGAAAAAAGGGGAGAAGGACTTACGGCTCGGAGATCGCGTGCTGGTGAGTTGATCCGTGGGGTCCCCCTAGAAGGGCAAAGCATGAGAATTTGTCCCTTCCCTAAGAGCTCCTGGTCAGGCTCGGGATGAGACGAGGACAGAGTTGGTGGTGAGGTGTGGGACAGAGCGTGGCCCTCAAGGGGGGTGCCTGGACCAAACAGGCATTGAACTTCTGCATTCACTGTTATTTGGGATGCTGTGTCTTCTGGACGTGTCTGTCATTTTCACATTGATGTGAGACAACATATTCCAGAGCGTTTCTTGTATCGCACAAATTCTGAGCAGCAGAATGAGGTCAGAGAGAGAGCAACTCAAACCTGAGAGGGAAATAGGAAAAATCATTGAGTGTTATTTTCTAATCCAGCGATACTCTCCATAATGGTGTGTATTGGGCTTTCAAGGAATTTCCAACGATGTTGCGTGTGGTCGTACATACTTTGCAAGTATTTGTGAGAATATCTCCTAGCTGGTCACTCCTCTCGTGGTGCTGCAGTTTTATGTGTTGGATATAACACTAACTCCTTTCCTGTACAGAAAGGAGCTTGCAATTATTTTATAAAAGTGCAGGACTTTGGGAGAGATCACTGTTCTGATGGATGAGCTTACAGAAACACCAGGAATTGTTTGCATGCTGTAGGAGAGGTCCAGGAAAAGAACAGATAATGATAGCAAGAGTAAATAATTTGTGGTTATGGTTCAGTAACATGTGCTTGGCTTGGCAAATGGCTTTTTTTTTAGTAATGGAGATGTCAGCTAATCATGTTTGGTGTTTGAATACATAAACAATAATTCTGGGTTAACCTGAGCTGCCTCAAATTCCCTGAGTAAATCTCTGCTTGTGTCCTCTGTGGATTGGTACAGTTTTAGTTGTCTTTATTACTCTTAGTCTGTGCTTTTCTGAAAGATTTTATTCGAGAATGGCTTTTAGGCAGATGGGATCCACCAAAGGCTTTTCAAGTGAGGGAGGACATGTGTTTTCTGTAATTGCTTGGTGGATGGAGCACAAGGTTGCAGGGGTCCCTCCTGGGTCTGTAAGACCAACACCTGCCTGCTCTGCATTCCCATGCTTTCCTGCTAGTGGCTTTCTTGAGCATCATTAAGGTCCGTTATAGCTTGAAGACATTTTTGCTTTTCAGTGACATTGTTCTGAGACCCTTTCTGACTCCGTAGCAGTTGCAAAAAGTGACTTTTAGCTTCCATTAGAAGCTTTCCATTAGAAGAATTAGATAATATTTGCCTTTGGCACTTTCTAACTTGGATTTTTTTTCCCAGAGATGCCAAAATTGCATTAAAGAGATGAAACCCCCACCCTAATATTGTAGAACTCATCTCTTGAAGTCTGAAAAATGAATGTGGAACTATTTAACCTCTGCTTCAGTAAGAATGAAGCTTCCCAAAGTGTGGTAATTGCTGGAGTGCTGCTGTTAATGTGAGGCAGGTTTGTTGCCTTTCTCCAGGGAAAGAAGGGATGGAAACAGAGCAATGGAGCAGTTGAGCATTTTCTGCTTGGGAGGAATGTCTGCCGTGTTTTTTTTTGCGTAGGGAAATGTATTTTACATGGTTTAGGGGGGAGGCTTTCTCAGCAGCTGCACTCATTCCCCTCTAGATGTGGGGGCTTTCTTAAGGATGGAAGGAACTGGCTGTTCTCTATATGGCAGTCTAAATAAAAAATAATTTAAAAAAATAATTGCCCTTAATAATAGAAATATTCTGCCCTTCAACCATCCTTCTGTCTCCTAACTGGGATTGCACTCTTCAGTACTGAAATGTAGTAATAAACAAGACTACCTAAGGGCTGGGTTATATCCCAGGGCTGGTTGACTCTGCTGCTGTGGGGTGTTGCCCCAGATACTCTTCAGATGTATTCTAGGTTTGTGATTTTGCTACAGCTAATAGATGATCAAACCCAGAAGAGGTACAGGAATAGCAGCAGCAATCACCAGCAGGGAGATCTCGATGGATGATCGGCGCCTCGGCTGACGGACGGGCAGGAGTGCCGGGACGGGCTGGTGGGAATAGACTCGGGTCCCCCCGAGTGTGTGATTTTAATCACTTTCTGATAGTCTGTACACTACAGAATGTCTTTGCCTGTGGTGTGTCTCAACCTCTAGCTCCTGACAAGCGAGAGAAAATTCTCACGAATAAACTAATCTCATCCTTTTCTTTCGCATCCCCCCTGCACGCCCCCACCCCAGCCCTGCTCTGCCAGCCTGAAGCTGCAGAAAGCCTTTAACCACCTGAGTGAAAAAGCATTTCCATTAGAAGCAGAATTGCAGCCTAAGCCCTTCTCCTTGGTGGACTCAACCGCTTGCTCTGCCGCTGCCAGCTTGCTTTGAGCCATTTCAGTGCCTGAGACCGAAGCCTTGCTGCTGCGAAGGTATGTGAGGTGTTGTGAAGGAACTCCTCCAGCTGTTTGCAGGATTCAAAAGACAGGAAAACGTACTCACAGAATCATTTCAGTTGGAAGAGACCCTCAGGATCACTGAGTCCAACCATGACCTAACCTAACTCTAGTACTAAACCATGTCCCTGAGAACCTCGTCTAAACACCTTCTAGGTCTCCTGGTCCAAGCACTTTCCTCACCACAGAAAATTGTGAAATACAGCGTGACTGCTCCCTGTCACTACAATAGAACTAAGGGGAAATAAATAGCCCGAAGCAGCCGCCCTGTCCTGTTGCCACATTAACCCTGTGAGGCTTTTTGTGCACGCGCGCGTGCTTTGAACCATTCATTTGGGCTGACGCATTGGCCAGTCCTTGTCTTCTGTGTGCAATATGTCATTAAATAGGAGTTGTAAGTGGCCTGTAGTGGAACAAACTGTATTATTAGCGTGGCTCGACTTTGTATTGGAGAGAGCCTCAGGAGGGGATGCTGTAATTCTAGGCTTTCCGCTTATACCACATCCCTAGGACATTATTTTCTTACTGGTGCCTGACAGATAAATGTGCACAAATGTCTTGCATCAGCAATGCTGTCAGACTCACCCCTGTGCAATGCTGACTTGTGCTGTGGGGTTGGGAAGGCACAAAGATAAGTGGCTGGATTAAAAGAAACTATAAAAATTCCTTCACAAAGGGAGGAGGACTGTCCTGTAATTCCTGGCTCTCTCTCCTCACTCTAAAATCCAGTTCTGGTGTTAACAGATGAGATAGTGAATATCTGGTGAGATGAAACTGCTGCTGCTCAGATGCCAGCTGAATTAAGTTGTATTTACAGACAAACCTGAGCACAAGCCAGATCTCCACCTTAGCACTAGCTCGCTGAATGCTGTCCCTGGCTGTCAGCTGGGACACAGCCCCAGAAGGCGGTGGTATGCATTCCATAGGTATGTGCATTTACCCCCTTGTACCTACAGGTTGTTATTTTACACTTATTTAGACAGGTAAACTGGAATTTTAAGCAGACAGCACGGCATCACCTCTGTGGTTTCTGCAGGGGGATATGCACAAGCAGGCGTCTGCAGCCATTGCTGACCCCTGAACCGTGCATGACGTGGTGGGGAACAGTCCCTGTTGCCCTGAATGACACTTATCATTTTATTTTTCTTTTCTCTCTGAGCAGTATTAGAGTGTGTTCTGAGCAGTGCATTGCCCACGGGCCCTGGGTTGAGGACAACTGGTAAGAGGTTCTTGCAGAGAGCAGGACACTGCTGCAGGGCAAACAGGGAGGACAAAAGGGGAAAAGAGTAAATGCAGGCTGGAGGGAGTCAAATGGAGATATGGCCTGGTGCTAATTTGGTAAATTGTTTAAATTACATACTAGCAGCTCTGATGAAGACAGTGTCTGGAAGGATTAGCATCATTGTCTTTTCAGCCCTGGGATACTGGTCTGGATCCAGTTTTGTCATTTTGATGAGAAAACCATAGTAAAAGGTGATGTCAGTGATGCTACAGTTGTTATAGCAGGGAAGGCGTATGGATGACCTGCTTCGATGGGTCCGTGTTGCTTTTCTGACTCGTCAGTTAGGGCACAGACCTGTTAAATATTGCTGGCTTCGTTTTGTTGTGAAGGTCGAGCCCAAGACTGTCTCTTGAGACAGATCTTTTGCTGAGGAAAGGCCAGGTCAGGAAGATGGTCTTTAGTCAAAGGCCTGAAAAGGGCATCGCAGCTGAGGCAGAGAACTGGAGCTGAACTTTCCAAGAGATCAGAGGCTGCGTGAATCCAGCTGGAGAGGGTGGAATAGCATCAGCTTGCTTAAAGTTAATCCTAAGGGGTTTTTACCTGAAACAGGGAAGCTTGGAATGTCCGTGCTGGTCAAAATACCCTCCAAACCAAAACGTCCTATATCACTATGTCAATATTGTTTCTGGTTTTCAGAGTGTCAAGAAGGAACTATTTTTAGCTGCTTTATGTTGTGTTGGTGGTGTGGGTTTTTTTTGTTTAATTTTGTAGTTTTAGTTGGGTGTGGGTTTTTTGGTGATACCTCTGATGTATTAAAAGGTCCGTTAGAAACAAACACATATGTTTTGATGAGAGCGTTTCATGCGCTGATACAAGCTGCCAGCTGGCTTTTTCCAGAACGCATTATTTATTCTAGCAGCGTTACCAGATTATCGGGCCTGAATAAATCTGTGCATCTGAGTCAGGTGAGTTTTCTAGGCTCTCCATCCGGGAGAGTTTCTGCGCACCTGCCGAAAGATGGGAAGTTAAGAAGCAGTTTGACAGCCTGATGTGGGGAGCCCAGGCTGTCGGGAGCAGATGTGTCTGTCCTGGCTTGGTGGAGGAGATAATGCTGTATGGCAAGGGTGTGTTTTATAGAAAAGATGGCAGAATAATTAATGCTTGAAAGAGAAAATAAAACACGGTGCTTTGCAAGCAGAGAATCACATTGTCTGTGCTCGGTATCCTCGTTGATGTGCACATTTTGGGTAGGAATGTGACCTGTTGTCTTAGTGAGAGTTTAAGAATTGGCGCAATTAGGTATACATGTAGTAAGTCAACAGGGCTATTTTTTTTCTCTCCTGTTTGAAAACAGCTTTCTCAAAATAAGTAATATCCATGGGGATGCAACTGAGGAGTGTGACCCTCTAGTAGAAGCACCAGATATCGGGTTTTTAAAGCATTTACATGCGGCTCTGTGGGGTCAGAGGATCAGGTTGCTCAGTAAGGGAAATGTGGCTCAATATCTGTAATTAATACACAACAAAAATAAAATTGAGGGAGCTTACCAGCAATTATAAGATCCTATAAAGGATGTTAAGATGAATTACACCTATATCGAGTTCAACTTGCAGCTAAAGAGATGTATTAGAATGGCGTTAAATCACTGCATTAATATTAAGAGGCTAAGTCTGTATAAACTCAAATAAATCAGAAAGAGGACCGCTGTTTGACTGTGACTGATAGGAAAAGAATTTTACTGCAACTGTTCCGATGTGTAACTTGCCAAATACTTAATACTGAAATTGAACCATCTTTTTACTCGTGGATACAGTGTAGGACCAGAAAACTTTCTTGTGATACTTGTCTTGCTGTGGCGAATATTTTCCTCCTTCCTATAGCAAAGAGAGCATCAGTAAAGGTTTTTCCATGATTAGCACTTTGAATCCCTAGGGAGAGAAAATACAGAAGATGAATTCAAGCTCTGTGCTGCAGAACAACCTCCCAGGGCTTGAGGTGGGACCCAGACTTCAGAGCTGTGTTCTCCAGCCCATTCAGGTGCCGTTATGTTTAGGCTGAGAAAACTCTTTCTCCTTTGCAAAAGCAATTTTCAGAATTTTTAGGGAGTCAGAATTGGTGAATCTGTAACATCCCTACCCTGGAATACACAATCTGGAGATTTCTGCATTTGAATATCACTTTTTCCTGTATTAGAATATTACTCTGTGGATACTTGTTTATGTGAAATTTAATATGAAAAAAATGAAGAGCCAGCAGCCATTCAAGATAAAGCTGCAAATTTAACTTTAAACTTATTTTTAGCTTTCTTCCCTGAACCTGAGCTTTAACAGAGATACGCTAAAAAAGGTTTAGATCATATGCTGGTTGACTTGAAGTCCAAACCTTTAGAAGAGCCCTCGTGCTTTTCCATCTGTCTTTTCTCAGCACAAGTAGCTCAGCAAAACCTGTAGGAGCTTCCAGTGCGAAGGCAGCGGCAGCTGCTGCTCCGTGAAATGAGCTCTCATAGCAGTGACCGAAACACAGCGTCACACATTCCCCACTTGTGTTCTCCCAGAGTCTGCTCAGCACGCTGGAAGCTTTAAGTCTACATATGGGAGCAAAAGGTGTGATTTATTCTTATTTCTCCATGGAGGGAAAAAAAGATCTGTGCAGTGAGAGGAGACCCTTCCCATGCAGCACGTTAGCGCCATAAATTGCTGTAGAATGTGTAGGTAAAAGTGGAGTTTCTTTTTTTTCTGTACAAAACACCTCTATTTTGAGAGCTTTGCCAGGAGGGCTGTTTGCTGTGTCCTAGCAAACCCTGCGTGGGGACAAGCTGAAGAGTGACGGGTGCCTTCCTGGCTGAGCTTGTCCCTTTGGCCTGTCCCGGTGTTGCTCAGAACTGCCGGCTGACAGAGCTCAGACCTGAAACCACGTTAGTGCAGATCCTGGGCCTTTGCAGAAGGCGGGTGTAAGCTGTGCTTGGGGGCTCAAGCTCCTTCACGGCCTCACAAGTAACTCTGTGCAGTTAGTTGATGCTTTGAAATACTTTTTCATTGTATTTGTCCTGACATCTTGCAGGCAGGCAGGTCCAAAAGTGGGAGTTAGTCAACTTATTTGTATAACAGTTATTGGAGAGATCTCTTTAGTGCTAGGAGAACTTGATACTTGAAAGCATCTGTTCTGGTTTTATTAATCTGAAACACAAAATACTGATGATGTCCTATTTCCCGCCCTCCTCTCTCCATAGCTGTCCCAGTTTTAGTCTCCTTTTGGCAGTGCTGGTGCTGCTGTCCCTAACCCTTGGCATCTTATCTCCGACAGGTTGGCGGGACCAAGACGGGAGTTGTGCGCTACGTGGGAGAGACGGATTTTGCCAAAGGAGAGTGGTGCGGTGTGGAGCTGGACGAACCCCTGGGGAAGAACGATGGGGCGGTTGCTGGTACAAGGTACTGGGAGCTCCCAAACCCAGACTGGGGTTGTAGGGTCCTACACACCTCCTGGAGCTGGGAGAAGGACTCGGTGTGTGTGTGGTTGGACATCGAGGCCTGGGAAAAAGAGTTCAGTTTTGAGTCTTTTAAGCTTTGGGATAGCTTTACAGGGAGATCAATAGAAACCTCATCACTGCAGCATTTTAAAGCAGGATCAGATAAGGTCTGTAAAGAAGTAACCTGAGTGGCTTCAGGGAACAGGAGAGAGTAGGGAGAGAAGATAACTTATACTGGGATTTAGTTTTTGCTAGAAATTGAGCCTGTGATTGTATTAGCTCTGCTTTCTACCACGCATTCCCTTCATAAACTTGTTTCTTGCACCGTATCTGTGATTCGCCCTGTTACAACTACAGAAGATAAAGATTTGACTCTTTTCCTCAGCTCAATGTTGCTTGTTCTGTTCTTTCTGGGGACAAATTTCCAGAGACTTGAAAGAACAATTGGTCGTCGTTGTCTGTCCTTGTAGTGGTTTTGTAGCGAGGCAACTGTCTGCTGATGGATCTTATACCTCTGCCTCCATAGGCACATCCGCTAATTTCTTTTTAAAAAAAGCCCTTGTTAGTATATATAAAACTCATTGGGGACATCTCGCAGGGTTGCTGGGAAGCTGTTTCTGTTCATATTAAAGTTGGAGAAGGGAATGACCTCCAGCCTCAGATCTTGAGCTTGGGGACATTAAAATCTGAGTTATACAGTAGCACTTGGACCCAGCTTCAAATACAGGTGGAACTGATTCCTTATCTTTCACGTGTTCGTTTAGTGGGAAATACTGTTGAGTTCTTGGAGCTTCTTAAGGGAATCTTGTGTTAGAGGTGAGATTTAGCTTTGAAACTGAGGAGCTGAGAGTTCCTCCCTTGTTAGATCTCAGGTTCTGTAATAAAGGTTTCTTGTGATGGGTCAGCCTCCTTTTTTCCAGGAGCTGTGTGTTTTCTTTTAAAATAAGAGAAACAATGTATTGTTCAGTGTCAGAACAGGAAAACAGAAGATGATTGGCAGCAGATGGCTGAGTTCCAGCCTTTTCTCAAAAGAAAAGAACTGGGATGGTAGAGAATAAGTCGTGGAGTGAATCTAAGTCCCTGCTTTCTTTATAATACGCTACAAATTATCTCTAAGCTTAATCTTCAGGGTGCTCAGAAATGATTTATTGTCTCTCTGCGTGTGGAAGGCAGATGTGAGTGTTAGGGTGCTCTCTCTGCCTCTTGTCCTTGCACCTCGGTTGCTGTGTTTTGAAAATCCAGCTCTTGGAAGTCATCTGTCTTCTGAAACTGCTACGTCTTGGCTGAGGTCGTTATGGCATGTGCCTTGTCTGCAAGGCTTCTTTTGTTTCATGCTTTATCAAGAGCAGGAAAAGTTGGGCTCCACAGCAGGGATTGGGGAGCAGGAGTGAATTAAGAGGTTTGGATTAAACAGGAGGCTGAGGGGAGTCTGTAAAGCATCCCTGCCCCTTGCATCCAGGCTGATTTTGCAGATCTTCTAGCAGTAATGGGCACCAGCTGATACAACAGTGGCACACATGGACTCTCCAGCTGAAGGGCTCTCTGCCCACCGAGGATCTGGCTGCAGGTTTGCAGCAGTGTCCCTGTTCATCCTCTGAGCCTTCATCCAACCTTCTGATTTTCTTATAGCATGTGCCGGTTTCAACAGCGGGGTTTTGGAGGAGAAGCCAATGTAGTAAAACTGACTCGTGTCGGCTACAGACCTTGGACACTGTTTCTTTAATCCATTTCAAAATTCCCTGTGCTGTTTCCGACCTGCAGTTTGCCATCACAATGCCACTTTCCTTCCCTGTTTCTTTTCTGTAATCTGAGTATGGAGCTCCTTAGCACTCAGTGAGAGAAGCTCTTGGGTTTCAAGCAGATTATTTTATTTTTCTTTGCTGCCAAGTGTTCTGGACCCAATTCTTGCTTCTGAACTATAAAAGCTAATTGCAACCACTTCCAGTCTGGACTAAAAGAAAATGAGCAGACATAAAGTGATGCAAGTTTGGACTTGCTAAGAGCTGTCAGGGGGATTTTGAGGGACTCAGCCTTTGGCATTGTTGTACAGCTTAGACCGGTGGAAAGGGCTGTGCTGTTGGTCCACCTGTACCTACTTCAGTTGGAGAAGATGATGCTGAGCAGGGTTTTGGCTGGTTTGCAAGAAGTCAGACTGATTTTCTTCCTTGGGTCTCTGTTCTGCAGCAAGGTCAGCCTGTGGTATGGCTGGTTATCCAAACCCAAGAGCCTGTGCTGGCAGCAAGCAGATGGGACTAAATGATTTTGGTTTGTAGAGGGTTGGTTTTGTTATTTATTTGTTTAAAAAAAAATAAAAGTTATAGAAAAAATCGGGCTTGAGCAGATATTTGAAAATGAGTTATTTTCTCACGTGGCTGGAGATGAGGCTGTTCTCTGGCCTCCCAAGCACACAGGGGTCTGCCTGTGACACAGCCGCATGGCTGCCAGCGCTTAAAAATAAAAGGGATATGGAGGAAGCAGCTGCTCACATCTGGAGAAAGGAGACTTGTGCTAGCAAAGCTTGATTTGTGTCATTTATTCATTAGGACCTGGTTTTTATGTTAACATAAGACAGACTATTATATGGGCTGGTGTTTTCCCATAACCTTGCTACGAAGCCTTTGAGAAAGAACTCTAAATGGAGACAGTTTGCTGTGTTTACTGCTCCCTTGCAACGAGGGGTGTGACGGCTGGAGGTGATCTGGTTTGCCTTGCTGCAGTGCAGCTGGCCAGCAGCAGAAAATCCCAAGCTCTGAAGGGGTTTCCAAGATTTGATGCTGTGGATTTTGGCTCACTTGTATTCTGAAAGAGGGCTCTGGAGATACATAATCATCGGGCTCGCTGTGATTGTGGAAAAGAGCTTGCAGTGTAATGATCCGATCCTCCCTGTTTATGCTTGCTTCTTTCTAAGTTTGTTTGCATGGGAACCAGTTTCTCTGCCACCCAGAGACTGCACACACTGGGGTTTGCTGTCATGGTATTTTTAGCTTCAAAGTTAGGAGCTGCCTATTTTCCTTTATGGGAGGAACGTTTATACAGAGCGGTGTGATTCAGATCCTTTTATCCGACATGCTTTGCTGTGTGATTTTCTTGCAAAGCAGGGTGGAGAATACACGTGAGTTTTGGCCAGGTTGGTTTGTTGTGGTGAGGAAGGAGTTTGTGTGTTCTCGCTGTGTTATGTACTGGGGTCTTTGTCCCATCCAGGCCACCAGATGGGTCTTTCCTGGCACCTCATCAAAGTGTGCAGCAGCTGCTCTGTGGCAATTATCTTGGGTTTCCCAGCTTAAACACCAGAAGTGAAAACATGAAGGTTGCCACTATTCTTAAGTGGCAGAAAAGGAGAATAATCCACCCGTTTGCACGCAGGAAACAGTGTCACAGAAAAGCAGCAAGAGATGAGCTGAGGGCCAGGGCTGCATATTGCTTAGCAATGCCATTTGGTGAGACTTGAGCGAGATGGATGCTCTACCACCTCTGACTTGGCGCATCTCCTGTATTACAGGTATTTTCAGTGCCCTCCCAAGTTTGGGCTCTTTGCTCCCATCCACAAGGTGATCCGGATTGGGTTCCCATCAACCAGCCCCGCCAAGGCAAAGAAGAGCAAACGAATGGCCATGGGGGTGTCTGCCTTAACCCACAGCCCCAGCAGCTCCTCCATCAGCTCCGTCAGCTCGGTGGCATCGTCCGTGGGGGGCAGGCCCAGCCGCAGCGGGCTGGTAAGTGGCTCTTTGCAGAGACTCTGCAGCCTTGAATCACTTCTTCTGTGATCTGGCTCTGCAAAGTGGGAGGGTTGGGGTTTTGTTTCAGTGCAGCTGCTCCTTCCCCATCAATGAGATGAGGAGAGAGGAGTTTGGCATACTGTTACCCACCTTACAAATAGGACTCTGCATGGACGTAAGTTGTAACAAACACTGAGCAATTGTGGCCGTTAAAGAGCCAGAACTGCTGTTTGCAATGGGCTGAAGCTCAGCTCCACTGTCAAGAGCAGGTTTTATGTAGGATCCCTGCAGAAAAACGCCATTGCTTCTTGTTCTGCGTGTTTGCACAGCAGTGTACTGCTGTGTTGAACAGCTGTGCAAAAGCTCCTGCAATGACTGTGTTTTACTGTGGAGGGGTGACACCATCCTGGATCACATGCCATGTGCTTTGGAAGGTACTCAAGAAGGCGGACACCGGAGCAGCAATATTATGGAAAGCTCTGACTCTGCCGTAGTGCGTGCTGCATAGCGCCTGTAGTTGTCTTGGCTGCGGATGAGGGTGCAGTATCCATTACTGGGAGCAGATCCAGCTAACCCACAGCATCTCCAACTGAGACCAGTCCTCCCAGCTGAGCTCGCTGTTTGGGACTGCAGCGGTGCAGGTCTTCAATAATATGTATATAAGAAGGCAGATGATACAATACGTGATAATCTTTCCTGACCCAGTTCCCACCCCGTGTCTTGTCCTTTGGGACATGGTCCTTTCATTGCGGCGTAGCAGAGCTATTGAGCTTGCTAGGAGCATCCAGATGTTTTGCAGACTTTTTAACCCCACATGTAGGGTCCAGAGCTGGAACTGCAGCTCTGTACAGCCTAATAAATGACCAGTAGGTGAGCTGCATTCCAGATTTAAGAGGGGACTTCAAGCTATTCTAGACTGGGAAGGACACAGCTTCACCCTTGTCTCTTTTTAACTCTTTTCCAGCTGACGGAGACCTCTTCTCGATATGCCCGGAAGATCTCTGGCACGACAGCTCTCCAGGAGGCACTGAAGGAGAAGCAGCAGCACATCGAGCAGCTGCTGGCCGAGCGTGACCTGGAGCGGGCTGAGGTTGCCAAAGCCACCAGCCACATCTGCGAAGTGGAGAAAGAGATTGCCATCATGAAGGCCCAGCACGAGCAGGTATGGGGTGGCATGGCTTTATCACTAGCACACAAATATCCAGCATCCTCTGAAAGTTTCAGATCGCGATCACATTACCTGTCTATAGCATCCGGACATGAAACCTGGGATCTGAATTTCTGTGTCTCACGTGCAGACAGATTCCTGTACAGCGGGTTAAGCTGAGGCTCTTTCTCCACTCTTGCCAGTGTAACGTGCTCTCTCTGCCCCAAGCCAGGAGCAGAAAGAGGGCTGTGCCAGGAAAAGGACAGTAAATAGTTTGTGTCTGGTGGATCAATACATTTGAATGCTGAAGTGCAAGTGGAGGGCAAACTTGCTCCCCTTAGCCACCCAATGTGGCCTTGGCTGAGACTGCATTGCAGTGGTTTTTTTGATGCTATCAGGCACAGCTGAGGACATCAGCTCATTTCATATGTCACTGCTTTCCTGCCAGAGGGGATGCTTTTATCACATTAGTAAAGTCAGGAGATCTGTAAGGATAACAGGCTGATCATATTAACTTTTTTTTTTTTTTTTTGCACAAGCATGTATAAAAATGAGATTTTATGCAGTTAAATGCTTAAAGAGAGGAGTTGTGTTTTGCTGTTTGTCAATATCTGGCTCTTCAATGAGTGCCGTTGCCCTAAATCCCTTGCTCATGTTTGTAAACCCCAGTCAGCTACTGGGGAGCGGGGGTGACGCTGTATCTTGGTGTGGTGGGCCACACCAGCCTGTCAGAAACACAGGAGACATTGGCAAATCAACTGCAAGCTGACAACTTCTTTGTGTGTAGTATTTTCCAGTAATTACCAGTAACAAATGAATTCGTGCAAGTCTGAAATGTCTCTCTTGCTTCATGACCAGGGCTGAATTGCATCTGGTAACCTCAGACAAGGTTTTCAAAACTGTTCAGGCTTCAAGTTCTTAACTCTTAATCAGAGCTGGATTCTCTAAAGGGTTTGAGTCAGAGAGGCACTGAAGCATGGATCAAATTTACAGCTGTTGGAGACTGAGCAATTTGTTTCTTCATTATAACTATTTTATTTTCTTTCCAGCCTACCTCCTTATCATACCATCTTCTGAAACAGATGATCGAAACCTTCTGTCCCCTTGTTCTGATCCTTTTTTTTTTTTTTAACAGCTCTGTACTTCAAACATTGTTAACTTTTGTGGCTTGGGCTCTTTTTTTGCTGCAGTATGTCACGGAGGCAGAAGGAAACCTCCAGCGAGCACGAGCCCTGGTGGATGTGATGCAGAAGGAGAAGATTGAGCTGTTGAATCAGCTGGAAGAGGAGAAGAGGTAAAGCCGTGTCGCTGTGTGAACTGCAATTACTTGGTAAAGGTGGGATTGACACATCGCAAGGGTGTGGGCAGTGACAAAACCTTGCCTTCGGATGTTCTTGGCTGGGGATACGGTATAAAATAACAGCACTGGATAATAAACAGAACTGCGGGTTGGGCCGTCCCACAACCCTAACCTTTCTGTACAACCCGGCTTTGCTACAGACCATTTCTTTGCCCTCTGTTTGTGATGTGCCGATCTTAAGGATGTTCCTCCTGAGGAAGGGAAGTCAAGCTGGAGTGGAGCTGTACTGCAGTGCAATTCACCATCTCCCCACATCCCAGAGGCTTCCGTCCATGTATATGCTGATGCATACATTTCCTCTCTGGATACATTTGAAGACCTACTTGTCATTCTTGGAGTCCAGTTGCTCCATATATATATTTAAGCTCTTCAGTGGGAATAGAAAGACATTTCTGTGTATTAAGGAACAGAAAACAGCGTTGGTTTTGGTTGAATGATGTCCCTGCTGAGGACGAATTGTTCTTTCATGCACAGGTCTCCCTGTTTTCCTGGTTAGGCAGCTCACTTTCCCAGCTCCAGGAGACCCTTTAACCCAAGACAGCTGAGTTCCTTCCTAAATATCAACAGATGCCTCCTCTAATTAGGGGAGGTTTAGACAAGGAAGCTTGTTTATGAAGTTAGAAATGTACACTCATGGCTGGTTTTATCTGTAACAGAATTGGGGTCCTTACATCTGGCTACCAGTGCAACAGCCTCATTATTGCCTTTTTAAAATCAGTAAAGAGAGCAAAAAGCACTGAGTTTAGCAGAAGATTGAATTATTTTTTTAGCATTACTGGATTTTTCTCTTTAGATTTTGCAAAAGAGTCCTTGGCACTTCTGTGTTTGTGCATGTGGTTTTTTACGTGCATTTATGCATGACTGGCCTATACAATCTCTGGTGAAGGCTTTTCTGCCAGAGGAGCTCATCTTGCTGTTCAGCTTCTGCTGAGCTGTTTGTAAATGAAGTTTGTCTGTGTTCTGCTCTCAGACTTGGGTTGTGCAGGGGAGGCCCATGTACGATGGCTGCCTGAAAATGGGCTGCTCATCTGGGTGTTACTGATTGCTCTTTGTGTCTTTTCCTGTCCCCAGGAAGGTGGAGGACTTGCAGTTCCGTGTGGAGGAAGAATCCATCACAAAGGGGGATTTGGAGGTAATTCCTAACCCCCTTATCAAAATGTGGGGTCAAAACCTGAAACTGCATGTGGGGCCTCACTTGAGGAATTTCTGCCACCTTTTGCTCATCTCTAAACAATACTTTATCAATGGCTTTGGACCTGCTGCGGACACTGTGGTATAAACTATGAAGATTGTTCTTTGGTGTGTTGCCCAATGACTAATAACACTAGGAGCTGCCTAGAATTAATCACATGCAGCCAGCCTGGCTTCAAATGTCGCCATGAGTTGCCAAGCCGTGTTAAAATCTGACTGTATCTGAATGCATTTCAACATATGTTTTTCCACTGTAGAAATGAAGTGACTGCTCAGTCACTGTCCCTGCGGTGTTGTGTTATTGGCAGCTAATGGGCTCACACAATCTCCCAGTCAGATGCTGTTCTATTCCAGCCGAAATCCATGTGTCGTTTGAGCTGCAGTATCCTCGTGTGGAGTCCTCTCCTACAAGCGTGAGGTTTGGCACTGGGATACTCTTTCATTTGGAAGAGCAGTGGCTCAGAGCAGTGCTGCTGCAGTGAATTTGTGCAAACTGGAAGCGGTATTGGGAGCTTGTCCTTCAGGAGGAGGCTCTTCTGTGGGGAAAAAAGAAAATATTTCTGTGAAAGCAAGGCTCTGAGCTGCATGTGTAAATCAAGGGGCTTTCTTGTATCTTTAGTTAGAGCGTGCAGTTCGTAACAGCCAGGAATGTCGAGGGAACAACTTCTGTGCTTCACTGTCAGTCATAGCAATAAAAGCCCAGGAAAATGGGGAAACCAGGCAATGGAGGATGTTGCTATGGCTTTGACCCTCTTGCATAAACTTCTTTATCCAGAAGCTGAAGCAGAGTAATGTGTTTGAACGGGGTATAAATCAGCAGTGCACTGATAGCAGACTTTTGCTACAGGGCAGCAAGTGCAGTTTCTGCCTAGTGTGTGGGTGCAAAATCAGTTTTCTGTTGGTTCCTGAGCTTAGCTGGTGGGTTTCCCCAAGTGCTTTAGGGAAGGGTGGTTGATCACCCTTTCAGAGCAGTGGATTGTCTCTGGGTAAGCTTTAAGTGATTGAAGCCTGGCGGTGGAATAATGACAATGGGTTAGTTAGCAGATATATTTAGAAAAACAAACAAAAAAAGCAAACGAAAAACACCCAACCCACATGTTTTAGCAAAATGGTAAGGTGCTGTGACATAAATGCTCTTCTAAATGCAGGTCCCAAACTGAGGATAGATCTGATTTTCATTTGGACTGGGAAGGAGTTGCTTTGCAATGGGGATGTGGCCAAGCTCCTTGCAGGCTGCAAGGGTCCTGTCCCCACTTCCATGTTCATCTGTGCAGAAGAGCAAATAACTTCATAGGGGAAGATTCATGGAGCAGCTTATTTTCTGCACTCCAGAGGACTGGGATGTTGCACTGTGGGACACCAGGGGCAGCACAGACACTGTCAGAGGGCTGTGCTGTGGTCACTTCTTACAATCTGTCCTCTCTAATTGCGATGCTCAGACTGAACAATTTGACCCACTGGAGTTAAGTCTCACCTTCCTGCTTTGTTCTGGAGACAGGATTTCCAGAAGCAAGTAATTAATTTTTAAAAAATCTCTAATTGGAGATCAGGGGGGGTAAGTACTCCTTCAGTATGCTGCAGTATGTTTCCTGGGAAGTGGTTATCCCTGATATTCCTCATGTAAAATCACAACGAAGTCAAGCAGCTCATGCAGCCCCTCGTGTCCCCAGTGCCAGTTGTCAGTGACACTGTCAACCCAGTGACAGTGCTACCGAACAGCCAGTAGCAGACACAATGGTAAGAACTTCAGATGATTTCCTCTGTGGTCCTGGGATCTAGGGGTTCTGCTGGAGGCCGGGCTAAATCCTATGGTATTCCTCCTAATATCCTGTAGTTTTTGAACTATTTGAGTGTCGAGTTCAGGAGTCTTGAGAGAGTTTCTTCGGGAGGTTCAGAGATTAGTATTGTAATGGGTCAGCACCACCAGGCAGCCAGTATCTGTAATTTCAAAAGTTTGTGTTGCTGAAGTTTCACTTGGGAATTTTAAACTAGTGTACACTGAGGAAAATTTGTTAGTATCAATGGAATAATTATCCTTGTAAATGAAACCAAGCCTAGAGCTCCATCTTCAGTTGTGGATCTTTGAGCTTTGCAGGGAGCGGGAGAAACCACTTAGTACAAGATTAAATTTCTTTATTTTTCTTATTAGGATGCTTTCATCCAACTTTTGTGCTTCAGTGATATTATTTGGGGGTTTTAATTATGCTGGGTTTTTTGAGACCACATCTTTTTTTATAATTTAGGGGCCACATAGACCACATAAAATACGGAGTAGTCAGAATATATCTGGCAGTTGAGAGCTTGATCATCTATGGATATATGTATAGGGATACCTTTCAAGCCATAAGAGAAAACATAAATTCGTACAAACTTCAGTTTCCATTATTTGCACATAACTGACCCAAACTTGCTTTATTGTAGCAAAGGGCAGAAAATCCCTAAAACTGGTTCCAGTAGGAAGAGGGGAAAGCAAATAATTATATAGAAAATGAAGGGGAAAAAATAGGGGTAAAAAAATGGTTCTGATTGGATTTGTTTGTTTTTTAGTAGTTTAATTCAAATAAAAATGTTGATTTTGCAAGCTAAAAAAATGTAAAGGCCAGATTCTGCATGTATTTTCTCCTCTCCTCTTTTATTTATGGGAAATTTTACATGATATTACCGTGGTCGTTGTAGAGTCCTGTGGTTTGCCACCGAGTGCAGCCACATGGGACTTCTGATTTAAAAGTGACAGGCACCGAAGCAATGCCCGGAGTCGATGCTCCTGGATTTAATAGGCTGTGGAAAACTTCTTGTGCTGAGTTTGTCTGTTTAAAAAAATTAAAAGGGCAGAAACAAAACAAAAAAATAGTTCTATTTTGTGTGTAAGGCTGTTAATGTGCAAAAATCACTGAAATTCATAGCAGCCCTATTCAGACCTAAACCACTGATTTACACAACAGTTTGGTATCTGAATTTCTTTGATTTGCTTTCAGTGTAGCATATTTTGTGTACAGTATGATCCGCTATTTCCCCCCACCTAGCGCAGGGTTCAAGCTGTCTCCGGAGCAAAAAGAGGATGGGAACTTCCAACTCTTTTCAGTCTGTCTTGTGATTTTTCTTGAGGAGAGATGCGGAGAATCATTGCAAGGTCTTTGCATTCTCTGATGTGGTGCAAGGATCGTGTACTGGCGGTCTGCAGCGGTGGGAGCTTTGCTTTTTCAGAAAGTGCCTTCAGTATTGTCTTGATGCAGGAAAACCCTGAAGCAGCTTTTTAATGCAGAGGGATGTTTTCCCATCACAGATTCCATTTTCTTGTGAACAGCCACTACGAGTACCATGTAAAATCCCGGAGTGACCATTTTCTGTTTGGTTGGATTTTTTTTTCCTGCTTGTTTGGATCTTTATTCTCCCCCCGTTGTGAACTGCCTTTCCTTGTCTTGTACACTGAAGATGATGTTGCAGCCTTCTCTTCCCCTCTCTTTCTCTCTCTCCCTCCCTCCCTTCCCCTTTTCCCACCTCCGCTGTTCTTTTTTTCCCTGTGTGACCAGACTCAGACGCAGTTGGAGCATGCCCGAATACGGGAGCTCGAGCAGAGCCTGCTGTTTGAGAAGGCACAGGCTGAAAAACTCCTCAGAGAATTAGAGGACACCAGGGTAATGGACCCCACTTGCCCTGCCTGCACAACAGCGCGCTTGCCCCTGCGTTGGTGCTCATGACGCCTTGCTTTGGGTTTCTTTTTTTTCAGTTCATGGGGCTGAGTGGTTTTGGCTTGAATTTAGGCTTCCCTGATTTATTTTTTTTTTTAATTTTATTTGTTGTATCTCCTGGAAATGATAGTACAATATAATTTCTAGCTTTGCTTCTTATGTGGGGACTTGTTTCTCAGATTGAGTTTGCTTCTCTGCCCCATGCCACCATTTGACACATGAGCTCTTCACAATTCATCTTTCAATTAACATGTCCAAATAATACCTGCACCCTGCACAATCCATTCTGCCTCAAGGCTCCCCCAGGCCGTAATACAAAATAACATTGCAATCAGCATTCCCTTTGTCCTCCCTCCAGCTGTGGGAGCTGCCAGCTGAAATGGAAGATACTGGTGAGTGCGGGTGGACCAGGACAGGCTGCCCAGATGTGGAAAGGGCTTTTTCATGCTGGTGTGGCATGGGAAGCAGTGGACTTGGCCCCCAGTGAGTTGGCTCCTCACCAGTGCATTTGTTAGAGCTGTAGAAAACACAAACATGAGGTTCTCCAAAAAGGCTAAATGTTTGGAATGCCTGTGCGTCTACCTAAAATAAAAAATACTTCCTGGGCTAATGGGTAGTGGGGAAAATGGCAATTGAAATGAAATGGAATTGATCGCTTTTGTTTTGCCTTGGTTTCCTTGTTTCTTCTGCCTTTTTCTGGTATTTCATCTAGTCAAATCTCTTTTCCATCCATAGCTGCAGCACCCTGAACTCCCTGTGACGAGCAGGTAGTTCAGCCCCGTCAGGTTCCATTCAGATCGTTAGACATCGATCCATAGCCCTTCTGCTCAATGTTAACCATGGCCAGATTTATTGTCTTGCATCCTCGAGCCTTCTACATTATTTTTACTTTGCTAATAAACTCTAACAAGTAGTCATGTGTAAAAATCCCTTTTCCTTTTTACACCAGGGTAAACAAATTACAATGCAGAAGTAGGCTGAGGATTGCTGAGCAATAAAGGAAACATGATACGCTTAATGCTGTTTCGGTGCTTGTGATATTCCTGCATGTGCAGTCACACTTCCTCTGTGCATCATCTGGCAAGATGCCTGGTCTGGAAACATAATGCCCTTTCAGGACATTATTTTTCGTAAACCGCTGTTGCTCTCTAGCGATTTTTCAAGGGTTGTTTGAAAGACGTGTGTTTCTCTGTGGAAAACAAGAGGCTTATATTAGAAAAAACAAATTGCAATTGGCACAAAGACCTAACTGTTGGAGTTATCGGTGATAGTTACCCTGGTGCAAAACTGTGCTCAGGCCGGAGGGTGCTGGGTATTCTTTTCCTGTTTATTTGAACATTTGACTAATGTATTTTTGGACTTGCTTCCATTGGAGCACACTTACTAAAAGGAGGGATGCAGCGGTGAGAGGCGGGGACTGACTTTCTCTTCTCTGTCCTGTTGCAGTTAACCACGGTAGCGGAGAAGTCGAGGATTCTGCAGCTGGAGGAGGAGCTGAGCCTGAGGCGCAGCGAGGTGGATGAGCTTCGGCAGTGCCTCAGGAGCTCCCACCAAGCAGAGATCCCGGAGCACAACCTCGGTTTGCAGTCGGAGGCTCTTCGGCTACGAGATCAACTCCTGTCTGCCAACAAGGAGCACCAGAAGGAGAGCAGCCAGCTAAAGGAGAAGTACGAGAAGACGTTAAAGAAGTACCAGCAGGAGATGGAGAAGCTGAAAGCTGTCAATGAGAAGTATTCCCAGGAAATTGTTGACCTCAAGCATAAAGTTCAGCAAGCCACTAATGAGAACATGGGGCTCATGGACAACTGGAAGTCCAAGTTGGACACGTTAGCTTCTGACCACCAGAAGTCTCTGGAGGATCTCAAAGCCACATTGAACACAGGCCCTGACACCCAGCACAAGGAGATTGTGGAGCTGAAGGCAGTGGTGGAGAGTATAAAGATGGAACACCAGCTTGAGTTGGAGAACCTGAAAGCAAAGCATGACATTGAGATGGCTGTTCATATAAAGGAGAAAGAGAGCCTCAAACTGAAGTTGCAGGAGGCTCTGGATGAAGTGGAAAAAAGCAACAGCAACTGGAAAATGCAACTGGAAACCAAAAGCAATCAGCACCTTCTTGAGCTCCAGGATATGAAGGACAAGTGTCGAGATGCTGAGCTGAGGGTGCATGAACTGGAGAAACTTCATGGTGAATATACAGACCAGACACAAGCAATAGCTTTCTTGAAAGACCAGATTTCTTTGGCTGAGAAGAAGATGTTGGACTATGAAACATTGCAGAAAACAGAAGCTCAGAGTAAACAAGAGATCCACAGATTGCAGGAAAAAGTGCTTGTCTTAGAGAACAAGCTGCAGTCCATGGAGGCCCTGCATCCGTCTCAGCATGCAAATGTAGGAGTTGTGGGTCATTCTGCTTGTTTGTTGTCACTCTTAGTAACCCTTTGTAGGAGCAGAGCTCAGCTGTTGCCTTGTGCAATTTTCTGAGGCTTCTGTGCCTCAGAGTATCCGGATGTTTTTATAATATCTTCTGTGGGTGGTGCTTTGTCTGCATTGCATCTCCATGCTGAGGGTGTCTTCTCATTCTTGAAAGCCACTACAGTGACACAATTAGAAGAAATAAGAGTCAAGAGAAGCCAGTGGATCACATCTAGGCTTGAAGGCACATGGGTGCTGTGGCAGCAGAATAGGGCTGTCGTGGTTTGCAGGGATGGGCTCTCACCCTGAGCGAACAGCGCTCTGAGCTGAAAAAGCATCATTTCTACAATACAGCTGTTGTCCTCCAAGGAGCTGCAGCAGCCTTAGTGCATTATTGAGCAAGGCCCCTCAGGGGGAGGTGGGGGACGAGGTAGAATAAGAGACATCACCCATGCTGAGACAGAGCACATAGCTTGCTCAGCATGTGGAACATGGTTTGAGAGCCCCAGCTGGGGGCTGAGCTGGTGCAACTGGGTGGGAGGTTTGTGCCAGGAACGCCTTGTAGCATATATGGGAGACACAGGGATGTCTTGGCTTTGAGGATTGCAGTGGAAGAGCTGCTAGCAAGGGTCAGGATAGCACCAGCCTGTGCAAATAAAATGCCCTATTGAATGTGAGTCCTGAGCCTCCCAAGCAAGGCTAGAATAAAAGCAGTAGTACAGCAATATGAAGAGGTCAATTTTCTGTGGCCTTTGTGTCTTTTTACATCAGTCTCATTTTTTTGATGATGCCACAGGATGCCATTGTGGTGTGACACAGGGACACGTGGCTTTGCAGTAGAGTGAGGGGGGAGATTGCTACTGCTGGACCCCTGTTTGTGTTTGCATGAGAAATGAGCAAAAAGCCAACTTAAAACTTATCCCTGTGGGGATGCAGAAAATGAAAATAAGCCAGGAAATGTGCACATTTTAAGAATACTCATTTGAAATCTATTGCTGGCAATGTAGTCAGTTGTCCCAGACTGAGGTGCCAATGGAATGAATACAATATCTGTGTTTAATTTGCCAATGTGAACAGTCCCACTGAAATTGGTTGCACCTCTGGGCAGCAAAGTCAAGCCCATGAATTATTGTTGGCCAAGTCAGAGCTTCATGCCTGCAAAAAGGTGCATTGAACTGGGTTGGAGAAGCAAATGCCCCAGGAGGAATCTACAGCATCAATGGTGTTTCAAGGGTTGCTCAACATGTTTCATCCAGTAGAGACAGTTGTGAACAATAAATACAGCCAGGGCCCTGGGACAAGGGGGTTGTTATTACAACATGTCACATGTTATAGCCAATATTCAAACAGGGATGAATGTAAAAGACAAAGCTGGAGGCTTGTTCCAGAGCCCTTTAAATAAATGAGAGGGCTCTTGGGGATATTGGATTAGAACCAGGGAGTCTTGAAATAATTATTTTAACTATGCGTCGATTAAAATTGGGAAAATGTGGGAAGAAATGCATGGGTGAAAGCCTTTGAGTATCACGGGGCAAATTCTATTTTTAAATGTCTTAGCCAATTTAACGTGACTGAAGTATTAACTATCCAAATATTTTAAACAAACGTGTCTTGTGACCATCTTTCCTAGAGCTTCAAGTGAGAACCACAGCTGTGCTTCCAAAGAGCAGTTAAATAGTTTTTGTGTACCAAAAAGTACGTCAGGTGGCTTATTTTCCCCTTTGGATGTGCTCCTGTTAAATGTGTCCTGCAGCCACTCAGGCTCCTGGGGACTGACCTGGGGGCTTTCAGAGCTGGTGGCCACAGCAACTGGTTTTATTAACGTATTCATTCTCTAATAATGATTATTTTTATCAGTGTTTTGTTACTGTTTTTATAACTTTGAGCACAGTGAGATTCCTCGAAAGTTGAGGAACTTGTCTGACGGGTCTCAATGCTGAATGCTAAAAGTGTTTGCACCTGAATGTGTGCCATGATTAACCACAGGAGACCAACCAACTGCCAGGAGAGCAGCTCTTCCACAAATGTGGGGTGTGCGAACGCTGCAGCCAGGGCTGGTGGGGAAAGCCCAGTGTCTTGGGGTCTTTTCCCTCCTGGGTGAATCTCACTGTTGTGCTCAGCTGGCTGTTGCATGTGGGCACTCTCAGATGGTCCCCGTTAACCCTCAGTAGTGCCCAACTCCTCAAAAGCCTTTAGTTTCTCTCTCAGGAAGGATGTAGAACATCATAACTTGGGAACTGGGTAAATTTCTGCTTCGGATGGGGCTTTGTAGTTGTTAATTTTGCTTTGAACCTTTGGGTAAAGGGCTGTTTCACATGTCTCATTTTACATTTATTACAGATGATTGAAACGAATGATATTTCAGAAGAGAAGATAAAGATGAAGCAGACTATGGAAGGTATGAAATTGTATTGTTTTTTCTTGGAACACCCCATTCTAGTGACTCGTGTGCCTTCCCTTCCTCTGACTTTCTGCTCTTGCAGGGATGGCCCTGTGGAAGGGCTTTAGGAAGCCATTTAATCTCTCAGATTTTGCTGGATGCCGTTTGTTGTCTGGCTTTTTTTTTCTCGTGTTTCTCTAATCTGAACAAACGCAGGGGTAGCTGTTTGCACTTGTGTTACGTGCTCACTGCTGCAGGTTGCAGACAGATCTGGGGAAACGGGCACGCTTCCATCCCATCACTGACCTTTACAGCAGGTAAAACCCAGACATTAAATGTGATTTGTTCACAGGAGAGGGCTGCTAATGGTAGATATTAATATGACTGGCTTAAAAAGATGGGGGTTTCTTTTCTTACTAAGCTTATCATAAATCAAATCCATCCCTCTTACAAAACATGGGATTTATGCACTCAGAAAATTTGTATAAAGTAGCTTTGAAACTGAATTTGCATTCTGTCTCCCTCACAAAGAGGGTGTAAGCTGTCAGCCCGAGTCTGAGCAACAGCAGACCTGGCAAGGTTAGAGCTGCGTGGCCCAGATTTTGGGAGCGATGTCCCACCACATGGCTGGGCATGGCAGCTGTGAAGGATTCTGGGCTGTTCCAAGACACATTAGGTGCTTCCAGTTCACGTCTTGCCTTGTGCATTCCCAGGAGACTCGTATTTCTTCATCTTTCCCTTAGGGCTGGGGTTTCTGTGGTTTTGTTGGTTTGTTTTTTTTTTAGCATAAAACATTCAGTGTAGATCACAAAGGTGATCTCTGAAGAATCAACTTGTTGTTTTTCTTTTCAAATGGCATTTGGCCTGTAGTGCCACAGCTTTTTCTCAGTTCTTCCCCTCTAAGGAGTCTGTTCTTTGCAAAGTCCTTGTTAATGTCCCGCTGAGCATGTTGCAATTTAAACAGAGGTTACTGGCGACTTTTGCAGGCCTAAACTTCACTTAATAGAAACTTTATTTGGTTTGAGTGTCCCTCCAGCTGTTTGTGGATTCGAACAGAAGTGTTTTGTCCTGTTTCCATCAGCTTTCCACACTATCTAGGCATTGTCAGTCAGCCCCATCTTTGCCGATAAAGGATTATATATGTTATGCCAAACTGTATGCTGATTGACAGGTAATTCCCACCTAGTGAGGACAGAACAGAACTAGGTCCAGCAGCCACTGTTCTTGAAATGGCCCCTCAGTCCTCGTGCATCATGTTTCCACACTGAATAAGCCATGTATAGGATGGACTAAAACCAAACAGTTCAGTCTCCTATGGCTCTGTTTGATTGTAGAAATGCATCAGCTCCAGAAAACATGTCTTTTAAAACCATCTCTGCCTTCTAGTGTAGGAGGTAACACAGGGAAACATGCTTAACCTCGCTTTCTGTGATTTTTATTAATATTGAGTTTCCTTATTTTTGTTTTCCCCCTTGTGGTTGCATTCTTAAACCTGTCCGATATGGCTTCCCAGCTGTGTACCCTGCCTCCTAATGCCGAGATGGTAGTGAGACGCAGTGAGAAACACCCGTTATCTGTCTTCTGCTGCTTCTCTACCAACAGAGGGTACCATCACCATATCCATCGCACCCCCACCCATGCCAAACACTCAATACCTTCCCAATTTGCACTAAGAATTTTCCAAGCTTCTAATCTTTGTCTTTTCTCCCACAGACCTCCAAGACAAGCTGAGTAAAAGAGACAAAGAGGTATCATCGCTGGTGTCCCAGACTGAAAATCTAAGGGCCCAAGTAAGTGGTAAGTTTCCCTAATCCAGTGCTGGTGGGAATTAGGGGTTTCCCTGCTTGTCCTCTGCACTGGTGTTGAACAAGAACCCAGGTGCTGAAATGGGCGGGTATAAAACATGACACTGCCTGCCTGTTAGTGGATATTGTTGGTAAAAATTTGTTCAGGACTTCCAGTCTCTTTTCAAGACGTGAACACAAACCCCACAGAAGATATTTGTATCCTGTGAGAAGGGGTTTTTGAGCTCACTGAATGTTAAAAGCCAAAAGAAGCAGAAATAAGTGGAGCTGGGTGTGTTGTTTCTGATATCTACCCTTAAATAGCGCCAAATCTAGAGCTAACCAGGCCTGTGGGAATTGGGAAAAGGCAAAAAGCAGGGATGTAAGTAAAGGACAAAATGACCTTTCTTCCCCCTGTATCTTCTGTTTCTCGCAGCTTTGGAAAATAAATGCAAAACGGCAGAGAAGAAAGCCGACTTGGCCTCAAAAGAAAAGAAGAGGCTGGAAGGTGAACTGGAAGCCTTGACCAAGAAAACACACGATGCCTCGGGGCAACTGGTCCTGATCAGCCAGGAGCTACTCAAGAAAGAAAGGTCAGTGTGCAGGTCTAAAGGATGGAGCTGCAGCCAGGGAGGGGTGTGTGTGTGTGTGTGTGTGTTTTCAGGGTGCTGTATTAATAATTTACCACCAAAAGTAGCCCAGAGGTGGAACTGTTGAAGTCCAGCCCCAACTTTCCTGTTCTTTAGAGATGCTCGTGCAGGAATTCGTGCTCTGAATTTTCAAATAATTATCTCACTGCTCATGAGGAGCTGCAAGACAGCTCGGTGCCCATGTAGATGGAGAATGAAGTGGTGTGTGGTGTATGAAAATGTCTTCACCTTCTTGTTCTGCTGCTTTCAGGAGCCTGAACGAGCTGAGAGCATTGTTACTGGAGGCGAACCGGCACTCGCCTGGGCCGGAGCGGGACCTCAGCCGGGAGGTGCACAAAGCCGAGTGGCGGCTGAAGGAACAGAAGCTCAAAGATGACATCAAGGGTCTGCGAGAGAAACTGGTTGTGCTGGTGAGGGCATCAAAACCCCTCCTGGCTGTGGCCTGGGGGCTGGAAGCCTCTGTGTGGCTCACTGCGGGGTCCCAGCCCTTTGCTCTTACTCTGAGTCTCCGTGCTTTCTTTTGTGTTACTGAGCATCTGCTGGGAATTTCCTTGGCTGTGCTTGTGAGCTGTGGCCTGGCTTAGCAGCAAAAATGTCCGTATGTCCTTCTCCAGTGTTGTCCTGTTCCCACAGGGCTAAAATTTGTGGCAGAAATTGAAGGTGGGTCAGCTACAGCACGTTGCTTTACATTTTCTCTGATGCAGGAATAAGCAATGCCCTCTAATTCCTGTGTACTTCAGTGTCCTCCAGTGGTTGAAATGTGAATAATTTATTTGAGCTCTGCTGGGAACAAACTGGAATTGCTGCTGGTTGCACTTGATGCAGTTGCCTTCAGAGTTGTGCTATGACCCCATCTACTGTTGAAATCAAAACACGGTTATATGAGTTACTCTGGATTTCTACTTTGCTCAGTTTCTGTAGCTATTGGTCTTAAACATGTTCCTATTTTCCCTTTGCTGTCTAAGGACAAGGAAAAATCGGTAACGGATCAGCGGCGATACTCCCTGATCGACCCCTCGTCAGAGTCCGAAGTGATCCGGCTGCAGCACCGGCTGGTCAGCACGGAGGATGTGCTGCGCAACGCGCTGGAGCAGGGCCACCAGATGGAGAAGCTGATGGAAGCGATGAGGCTTTCCTCCGAGAAATCACAGGTAGAGCATCTGCAATCATTTCCCAGGTCGCTCAGCACTCAGCAGTCTTCGGTCTTGAGAAATCTCCTGCAATCTTGCCCTGCGCTGCGGGGGTGATGCAGTCAGCCTGGTCACTCTCTGCTGGAAACAGCCTGGCAAGACTTTGTTCTGTTAGATGTGGCTTAAAACTTAAGAAAAGCCTTGTAAATTAGTAATTACAGATCATTTTGTGCTCTGCAAGAATGGCTGTTAAATGTGATGTTTCAGAGAAGGTTGCAGTGTGAGTAACTGTACTTTATGTGTTTGATTACATGTGGCTGCATATTCTTGTGGTACAGGCACTTTGTAATATGAAAGTTGAGGGTTTCTGCCAACTAGGTTCTTTGAGAGGATTGTTTCCTTGAAGTCCATAAGCACGAACTTCGGAGGTGACAGGGAAAATGCTCTGAATTTCACTAACCAGTTCCTGGAAGCATCTCTATATCTGATCTGGGTTTGCTGATGTACCACGAATGTTCCCATCCCACCTGCTATCTTCCCAGCTTCCTCTGGTGTCCTGTTGTTTCTTCTGACAAAAGCAAAACTGCTTCTTCTGTTTGTCTTGCATCCTTCTTTGTGAAATAGAAGGCTGCAAAAAGCCAAACTCTTCACGTCTGGCTTTTTCTGTCTCATACCTGTGGTGTCTAAGCCCTAAGTGATTCCTCCTGTGAAGTGACATGCTCTTTGCACCAAGCTTTATGCTTCATGTCCTTTTTTTTCCTCTTCTAGCTGTGTTTTCTCTTGTGTCTGCAACTAGGTCATGGCTTTCAGAGCCCAGATGCACCACTGCTCCTCTCATACTTGTTCATTTAAATTCTTAGCTGAAAACTCTCTTTTGCATTAATGAGCTACAATTCACATTCAATGAGACACCTTAGGATAGTAGTATACAGAACAAGCCACTAGACATGGAGAAGGGGCAGAGAGCTTGTTTTCCCTGGTGCAGGTGCAGATATGTTGTGGTAGGTAATCCGGGGGGTATAAATTCTTCTCCTCCTCCCGTAGAACTGGCTTCTGCACAGTTTGCAGATACACCAAATGTCTGTTTGCATTGCAGTAGCACTTGCAGGGAGGAGCCTGCACAGTAAGAATTGCAGCCCTGAAAGCTCCACTGGCTCAGCCGAGCATCTGTGTGTTGCAGACGGTCTCTTCATATCCCGCCATGCAGCGGCAGTAGCCGTCTGCCAGCACCAGACAGGACGGCTGGAGTCGTGGTGACAAGTTTGTGGCAGTCCAAGACGTGCTATAATCCTGTCAGTACCTCCAGAGTGACTTTAGCTGCTGCTGTAATTGCTACGTGTCAAATGAAAATGCATCGTCACACCCTCATCTGTTGAAAGCTGTGGGAGGAGCGGGGAAAGTTATTTCTGTTTGCTTTAATGCTGAGTCCCTTGAGAAAAGGAAATCTTCCCTTTTGCGTTCCTGTCTCCAGAGGTGTGATGCAGGTGGTAATTATATCTTCCCCAGCTGTAGAAAATAAGTAATCTTTATACATAGTGAGTTGGAATGGACCTTATGAGGTCAGCTAATCTATCCCTGGTATTACTTTGATATGTCCATATTTAAGAAATCCTAGAGATACGGCTTTATGGCGCTAAGAGAAAAACGGAGGATTATTGCAGGAAGCTGGGCTTCAAACTTCTGTTGATGTCAGATTTTTGAAGTGCCTAGTTACAAGGAAATCTGGATCAAAACTCCCTCGTTTCGGCCCAGTGTCTGTTCATCCCTCCTCTTAGGAAAGGGAGTTGTTAACCAGAGGCTTTCAAGTTGAGCCTGAGGATGTTGTTGGTCTCAAGAGGTTCTGGTGCAACAGTCAGGGAATGGATGATTCCTCCCCAGAAGCCACATTTCCACTGTAACCCATTCTGTGCTACTTTCTGACCTCCCTAACAGCAGCAGCTGTTGCCCAGGGATCTGCCTTGGCATCACTCTTCCTTTGTCTGCAAAACCTTCACTTTGCAGCATGCTCAAGAAGGAAATCTCTAATTACCACAATTACCACCACTCTCCTTTTGCAGGCTTAAGTCAGCCGCTGCTCTGCGGTCCTCGATGTGCGTGGTTGGCCTTGCTGTTAAGATGAGGTGCAGGAGCTGGTGGAGCATAATGACATAATGTCTTCATCTCTTTGTTGAGTAATTGCTGCCTTGCTGTTTCCATGCCTGCAGCTGCCAAGTGTTTGTCCTGTAATAGAGAAAGAGGATCTTTGCCTTCCCCATGTCTTGGGAGACCCCGATCTTGCAGCTTTGCAGGAAATGACAAGGATGTAGCACTTGAGCCTTTTCTCGGAGAATTTGCAGTGATTGCTCTTGGAGCTTTTTTATTTAATTTGAAGTGAATTACACCACTTTGTTCATTATCGTGACCGTGTACTGAGACAGAATTGCAAACGTAATTCCCGGTGTCTGATAGGCGCTCAGATGGGGTGTGCTGCAGCCAGGGCAGGTTACGTTGTCTTGTGCAAGGCCTGAACCGCCTGTGGCCGTGGGTGCAGGCCCCAAGGCTGAGTCACTAGAGCAGCGCTGCTATTGCCATCCC
>VWYH01004663.1:23994-40109 GCA_013399365.1 Pampusana beccarii | reverse complement strand
ACCAAACACAGGTTTCTAACTCCCTCTTATTCCCCATGCTGTGCCCATTGGTGTACAGGCATTTCGGGGAGCGAGATGAGCACACTGATTTCACCCTAGGAGTATAGGAGGCCTCCCGGTCTTTATCAATTCAGGAGTGCTGCCCCAGTGATGCATATGAAATGGAGAGTAACAATATTCTGCTTCTAACATGAAATTTAGAAACGTAAATTCATGCTCAAAAATCTCTGCCTAACTCCTTTGTTCCATATTCCATTTTAATAACTTTCACATTTGTCTTAATGAGGGGTATACCCAGACTTCTAAGCCAACATCTGGAGCCATCTCAGATGCATAAATTTGGGATGATGGATGGATGAACTCTCTACCTCATAGCTCCTGAATCCTCAATTCAGAGGGACCTTCATTTACTATCCTAGTCTGCTTCTCTCAGTACATTTCAAGAAAAAACAAACACATTTAGATGCTTGAGTATGGAAGAAGACACCAGCCTGAGACAGGTAGTTAGCTCAGAGATTTAGTCAGGCCTCCATATCACAAAATAAGCAGAATCTCATACACTCCCTTTGAACACTGCTTTCTGTTGACTGACTCAACTATTCACCAGTGCTGGCCTTTAAATCCCATTGTTCATCTCTCAGCAATGCTTACACTTCAATGAAAAAATTCAGAAACCCATTTTGGACACGTGGTTTAGCAGACTGGGAGTAAAACTTACTCTGGTTTGTTCTTCAGCCTTCGGTTATATGTGTTGAGGACAGAGCTGATGTGAGGTATTCATAGATTTGCATGTGCATGTGTGCCTTTTTTGAAGAAATTCACCTCTGTCACCTGGCAGGAATGGCAGAAATAGTGTGCCCACATACGCGTAGTTTGGTTTCTTTTTACTTTTGTGTGTGTGAGAGTTTTTATTCTTTTTAACTAGGATACACGAGATATTGCAGAAAATAAACACTTTTTTTTTTTGTGATAAACCAAAAATATTATGTAAAATCATATCAAATCTGGTTTTAATATTTAAATCTAAACTTCACATTGTAATTTAGATTCTCATACTCTTCAACAATAGTACAGAGGACATCAAGTAAGGCAGAAATACGTCAATGTAATTTTGAAAATAAACTCACAAAACTGTTATCTGGTGTAAGAAGGAGGCTCCTACAGACATATTCAAACAGAAGCAGAGTTTCTATAGATATCTCCTTTCTCTTAGCACTTAGCAAAATATCCTGTGCTCTCAAAGACATCACCATGAGGCAGGGGGACCTTGTCTGATTTGGCTCAGCAGTGCATCTGTCTTTCCACGAAATTATGTTGTCCTTCTCATTGTAGCTGATTCCAGGTTTCTCAAAGTATCAGAAAGATTTTTTTACAGGTTGAATAATTTGAATCCCCCACACATATTTTAAACAAAAGCTATGCAATGATAAACACATTTTGGAGAACTTAATTTTTATCAGTTCTTTTTACCTTCAACGTGTGAAGCTGAAAATGCACATATGGCACTAGAAAATCCATTTGTGAAATTAATTATACTCCAGATTTGATAATTGTAAGGTGCTGTAAAGAAACAGCAATCATATTTAACAACACCAATATTGTTCTCCTGGACAGTGGCATAAAAATCTAAGATACATAACATCAGGAATGGAAAAAGCATTTCATAATAAGCTTCCACCATTCTCTTGCATTTCAAAATGTTATTTAACCATATTTTAAGACAAATTTCTAACAAGCCTAATTAGAAGAGAGAATTATTTGTAAAAAAACCCTTTATAATGTCTTCATTTTCTTTAATGTTCAAACACATTTGCCAAGCACAGAATTACTTAGGGCCCAAGGCTACATTTCTAAGACAGTTGGAGGCAATCAAGTTAAAATTGCCATGGCCCTGCCCTCCTTCTTCTGCTGCCAGATTTTGTGTGCTAAACTGGCAGAAAATTCATCATTTTGCTGCTCTTGTTTTGCTGAGTGACATTTCTGCTCCACAGGCTTAGCTAATGTGGACTGGTTCAGGAAAAGGGTCATTGAATATTAGTTTTGCAAAAAGCAAGAAGAAATACCATTGCTTTAAGCCCTACCTGGTCATGTAGGAACATGGGGAATGTCACTGCCATAAAGAAAAACTGTTCAGACAAAACATAAATATGAGGGCAGATTCTGCTGATTCCCTGGCAACCATCAACCAGCTCAGATTACCAAAAAAAAAGAAAAAAGGAAAGGAAAAGAAAACAAATGCATTTTTTTCAAAATCCTTGAATTCTTATGTGTTGGGTCTTTTGTTTTGTTTTTTAAGTTTTCCATCAAAGTTGTCTTCAAGAGAACAAGAAAACAGTTCTTGACAGTTGATTGTGTAAAACTTGAACTGGAAACAAGGAAAACGTGTCAAGTAGATCTTTTAATAACAAAAATTAATATTTTCTGTCAAGAAGTTACAGATTTTTAGTTCCTGTGTTTTTTATATATAAATATCCTGAACTGCATGTAATTTTTATACATGATCTTAAAAAATATATTCATGTTCTTAAATTAATACACATCAGATACCAGAAATGATTCACTCTAGAGCTACATTTAAACAGAGGAAAAACCTCACTGAAGACAGTGTAGCCATGGAAAGCTTTCAATAGACCAGTTCATTGTTCTTAAAAAGAATTTTAAAATTTCCTATATTTCCTAATTGAAATAGCTTTAAAATCACTGAGAGCTGATTGAACCTGAATACTGCAGTTTAATTCTTATTTTGTCAAAGAATTCTAGGATTAAGAAAAAAAAAACAACAAACCAACCTGTTGCTATGTTGTGATACCGTTGTGCCTTTGTGTTGTGTACAGGTTTATGGGATTTTGGGGGTATGAGGCCAGTGATAGTATAGAGTATCATTATAAAAATAACTTGGGAGGTGACTTGATTAGACTGTTGGCTTACAATAAATTTCCTGATAATTTTGTAACTGACTTTGAAAGAATACAAGCAGATATAGCTTAGGGAAGATTTCTGAAATATCACTAAATCCCTAAGGCTTAGATTATATGACCCGTAGAGGTAATGTCAATTTTTAATTTCTGTTATCAGATGAACCAGGACTAAGATAAAATAAACATACCTGAAGAAAAGCATGTAGTGTTACCCAGATCCAGTGTGGAACAGAACAACCTTCTTAAAAGTTCAAGATCCATTCAAGTAAGTGAGTAACTGCTTTAAATAGTTTTCTCCATTGAGGATGGCCTTTTTTCAAAAAAATTAGGTTGCTCAATGCTTTACTTCTTCTAGATTCCATAGTACTTTTTTTTCACTGCAAACCCAATGGTTTCTCATATTTCTTCCTGATTGCCCACAGAAGCTGAGCTTCTGTCACACCTCAGAGAAGCTGCCACAATTCTCTTAAAATTGTTTTTATATTTACAATGCAACGAAACGTACATAAACATCTCTGACATAGTCTAGTGACTTGAAAATATTCCTAGTAATATTTTTTTTTGGCTACACTGGTCTCATGCTTTTTTGCTGTGCCACACACAACACCCAAAATTTATTCAGGGAGTTGCTGTGACAAACATGAAACAGCTTGCTTCTCTTGTGGTGAGGAGTTACAAGTTTTTCATTAGTGATTATTTTTTAGGACAATCTTGTCATTTTATGTTGGAGAAGAGTATGTGGCCCAAAATCACAGAATGAGATGGACATGTCTGCACCTATTTGTAAAAGTGTTTATCTAATGTACCTCAGAGTACTGAGGGTGTTACCTGGCTTTGTATCCCTTCAGGACAAACCTAGCTTCTCAGAATCAATGCCCTGGCACTGTTTGGAAATTGGCAGGAATCATACTACGGAAGTAATTCACAACAAAACACCTTCATACGCTGTGCTTGTGTTTGTCTCCCACATTCTTATGAATAGCTACCTGCCCAAGGAGTCCTCATGCCCTCAGGATGTCCCAGAGTGTCCTGTAGGTCTTCTGGCTGCTGCTGCTGTTGAACAACTCTGGTGTCTTCTTTGTGCCATGTCTGCCAGCTCTGTGTGGATGTTGCAAATGCCTTCGAGTCACTCAAGGGCCAAGAAAAGCCTTCATTTAGCTAATGAAATCAAGCCTTAGAAGTCCAGACACTGTTTTCTACAGATGATACTCAGGCAAAGTCTATGAACTTTTATGACCTTTACAAAATACCCTTTCAACCACTGGAGAAGAAAAGGAAAATCATTTGCATTTTTCCAGGTTTCTCAGGAATGCTTCATGCAACTAACACTGGATGTCGTGGATGCAAAAGTTTAGAGGCCCAGAAAAGGTTTCTAGAACAAATTCATGAGGAGGCCCAATTGAAGACCCCTGAAATCACAGAAATAACATCTCACACAGGAAGTTTCCAAGGAATTGTGTCTGAAAGAGCACACACAACAAATATGAATATTTTTTAATCCTCTTTCCTGGGATTTTGCTTTGACCTCAGCAGGAGACAGGAATTTGGTTGACTGCAGTATAAAACATACGTTCTTCTGTACTGTAAATATTTAATTAAGATAAAGCAATAGGAAATATACCAAAACACAAGCTTACTGAGAGCATTCCCTCCTATAAGAAGAGAAAAACCTATAATAGATGTTAGTCATGTTACCTAAATATCGCAAGTGCTTAAACTCAGCAACTTAACTAAATAATATCCTACAAAAATACTATTATCAGAATGAAGTATATCATTATCCCTTTTAACTTATTATTTTCTAAAGATAAGTGCATTTTATTTCTAGGTAAATAATAACCATAGTTCTTTCAACTCAGGCATTGTTTTGTAGTCAGCAACACAACAGCCTCCTGTAGAAATGTGAAAGCTGGAGAGAGAAATGATCTATTAAACTGGGACAGTTCTTAGTAGGACAAGACATAGCACTTTATCTTGTCTAAATATAGATGACCTAAATGCAAAGGCCTTTATCAGTTCTCTTGGAAGTCTTGCTACCACAAAATGTGTCTCACCAGTTAGAAGTTAGGCAAATATCGAATATCTGTTTACTTCTTTCTATTGCTACTGATGAATGCACATACCCAAATTTGTCTCATCGGAGTCCTCTCTCTGGCCCACTTTTATTACTTAGATTAGAAGCAACTAAGATAAGTCATATGCAAGTACTCCACCAAGTGCCAATAGACTACTCATTCTCACCGTGAATTATTACACACCCTATCAGATGCACTTGCACACATTCAGTACTACTTTTAGGTGAATATGGCCAAATAAATGTTATACATTTAACTTAAGCTATTTTTCCTGATGTTCTCTATGGTGAAAATGAGAGTGTTCTGGTTTGTATGTTTAGGAAAATAGCACCTGAAAGATACCAAAGATGCAAATAGAAAATAGATGCTGTAGGTATTTTCAGTAATACTATCAAGAACATGGTCTCTCTTGTTTCCGTTTGGTGGCAAAAAGACATGGAGAAAATAAAATAGTGTTGTTTTTTTTTTTTGACCCTAGCTTTACTTCAGATAGAGGTTGGAAGATAGATTGGGATAGATAAATTTTGAGTTTTGAACACATTGTGTGTTTGTATGATTATACATGTATGTCTCTTATTTAAGATATATAGAGCATGTATTTTCCAGTGAGAAAGCAGTCAGAGAGTGCCTGCCCTGCTTTAAAAGGTGAAAAGAATACGTACAGCTCCAAAATGTTAAAAAGGTTTTATTTAACTCTANTTTTTTTTTTTTTTCTCCATAAAAGCTATATCAAGAAGAGCTGTCATTCCCCTGCTGTTTGATCAGTACAGCTGAGGAGTGGTTTGGGAAGCACATCTGCATGCAGATGGCTTTCCAGTGGTAATGGTGCTCCTGCTCCTGTTCTTGCCCACCTCAGGTGAAAGGACCAGGCACAGACCAAAGCACTATGATGGATGAAACAAGGGGAATTACTCCCCCAGGCTCCATCTCTGTTAGTCTCTGTCCCCTAGGTAAGACCTGCAGGTGACTGCAAATGAAACAAGTTTACAAGGCAAAGCCTGAGGTTTAGCACTCGCTATCAACACAACTCTACTGGTGAACCACATGGCCACAAATGAATGTCTGGGGCTGCAATTTCTATATGGTATCTGGAAGATCTTGTCCAAGGAGGACTGTCAGCTTCAGTATTGGGCTGAAGATCATCACAGACAACTATATATCCATGAAATTATTGACACTAACATACTGCCATAGCATATTGAGGGATATTAATGGTGGTCTTCACACTTGCTCTTGATTTACAAAATCTGACACAGGTGGGCAGTCTACAAACCAGTCAGACCTCCTCATCCATTAAAAGTGAAGGTCTTTTTGTGTCACAGTATGTCTTTCCCTCTCCTATCTGTTTGAATCACTGGGATTCTCTAGAAGGATTTTTATCACGCAGTGGCAAGTGGATTGAAACGCCTCTGTCAGGTGAAAGAACTGATATGGTACTGACTGATCTAAAATTTGTTGGTAGTCCCTGAAGGTCTATCCTGGCTCAGAAGTTTTATCACAGCAATATTTTACAGCTTCTATAACTTAAGTCTTTCTGAAGTTTATTGTTGGCAGGTATAGCATATTCTCCTAGGCTTTGTGTTTTCATCTATTTTTCTTCTCATCTTTCATCCACGTAATAGTAATCAACTGCACACAGGTCGAAGAACTCTTCAAAGTACTCTTTTGAACATCTGCCTCCTTAAAGACATCCCTGCTGTATTCTCTGATAACTTGGATCTCATCCAATTTTGCTAGATAAAGACTTAGGAGTATTTGGTGAACACCGTATTAACTAAAGAGGAGAGCAGAAGCAGGTTCCTACATTTTTCATTAACATCTGGTCTGAGAACAGTGGGAGGGAAAAAACCAGCAGCGAATGAACTGTATGCACTAGTTGGAAACTGGTAGCTGCTCTCCCAGGTGAAACCAAGTATTTGAAGTATCATTTAAAATCTTCAGCAGGGAGCTATCATACTATCTTTTATGTTAATTATGAAGTATATAAATGGCATTCTTTTCTATCATTCCGAAACACAGAGGTGAGCATCCCACTTTTTCTGCAATGGTTGAGTTGGAATCAGCCACTTTCAGTTTCTGAAGTGTACATAATATGGGGAGCCAGCAGACATCACAGAGATATTAGAAACTTTGGTAAGGGCCAACCCATTCCATAATCAGATTCTCATGAGAAACTTGGTGCCTACTGCAGGGAAGGAAATCCAAATTTCCCATTGACTTTACTGGTTTTTTTGTATTGTTTCTTCCTGTTTAATTTTCCATTCTGTACTGTATTCTCCATATTATTTCTTTTTTTATTAAAATGTGTTCCCAAACTGTTTTGCATATTCACAGCAGTAGTTATTTCTCAGACCTCAGACCTTCATTCTTGAGGCCAACCAAATTGCGTCATCCATAAAATGAAGCAAACAATCAATTTATGCTGCTGTTAGTACCACCCATCTCATCTTAATATCCTCCATCAAACTGCTATGCTGTGTGCACTTGAATCAAATCTCTGGAGATTGTCTTGTATCTTTTTGTCATTATATCTGCTCTTATTCTCTGTCTAGAAGACTTTAAAACACATCAACATTTGAGAATGATGTAAGGTATTCTGAGTTCACTTGGTTTTCTTATATTTGCTTAAACTGTATTCTCTTCTACTGCTTCTGCCTATCCTTCCTATTACTAATAATTTGTTTGTTCTGTCTTCCTTAAATTGTCTTTTCCTTTGGGTTATGGCTTATGTAAGTTTTCAGGAACATAAACTTCATCTTCCTCTGTGTAACTGAATTATATTTATTGTCATGCAATAATGTGTAATTCTTTTCTGGAGAGGGATGTGAATCAACTGCAAGATTTTCCATTGCCTTCAGAAGAGCTGCCCACTTACACTGCCTGAATACCTTAAGTGTTCAAGCTTATTCATTCGATGTCCTAGATAAAAAGGCATCTGTGATTAGCCAGCAGTGTCTAGCAGTGGAGGTAAAGGCGGTTTGCGGGAGCTGTCAGCTTCTTATTCAGAAAGCTGGGTGACTTTGCAAAATTTTGTCAGTAAAAATATTACTCATTCTTCTCAGTATGAATATTAAATTAGTGGGAAATTTGTGAAGAAGGCAGAAGATGCAGTGTCTTTAGTTTGTTAAAAAGTACTTGAGACCAATTTTTGTATTGCTGAGAATGATGCAATAAAACAAGTGAAATAAAAATGAAAAAGAATGAGTTTATCTAGATGGAGCTCAAGGTGGAGAGGTCAGCCTTGATGCCTAGGGGCTGGAGATAGGCTAGTGGAAGGTATTGCCTAGGAATCTTTGTCAGGCTACAGTATTGGAGGGGGCCAAATGAAGTCACAAGCATCATTTGTGAAACAAATCTACACCCTATATCCTGAATTATTGTTTCCAGGACCAAGAATTCTGAACTATCTTGCTTGCAGAATGCAGAAAGACCAGATAAATATAAAATTTTTCTCCACTGTATTTTCTAGGAGTGCCTTCCTTTTCTAACATTATACTTAAACTGTAAGAGTAAGATGGTATTGTTTTATTTGGTACAAATAAAGGTAAAGTAACATTAATACAAAAGACTTGCTTTATTTTATGCTCTTAACATAGTTGTTTAACTGGAATTCTGTTCCAAGTGCAGCCACGAAAAATAATGGCTTCTGAGCTAGGTCATGTAGTTGTTGAAACAGTAGTATGTCTAAAAGCACTGTAAAAAACTGACACATGACAAAGTGCGAGAATGGGAGAAACTCGTTGTCACATTAATTATCTATTGACAGAAGATATACAGTAGGTGATGCAATGGCTTTGGATGTTCTTGTCTTTATTACCTCTTGGGGGAAAAGTTCAGATCATGAAATGAGTTTGGTGCTCTTGAGTGGACATTTGTCCTCATCACAAAACAACCTCATAATTCAGCGCAATGTAACAAAATTGGAGAGCTCAAATTGAGGAGGCTTAGAAACAGGAGCATCAGGGAGTGATAAATCAAGCTAGAGGTGCAGGGCAATGCCACTTGGGGTGACTTTCACAGCATTTGTGAGACAATGCCATCCCCATCACAAATCATTTTGCCAGGCAGGCATCCTAAGGAGCTCCACATACTTGAAGTTACAGATCAAGCTACAAACAGCACTGAAAATGAGGCTGATCAGAACTGGTCCAAGACACTATTCTGTTCAACTGCCATTCAATTTTTATGAGAACTAAGATTTTAATACTGTGTTAAAGTCACATTCTGTGATTTCGCCTTTATTCTGCTAATATTCAGGGATTTTTTCAGACTCATAAACAACGAGCAGTATGCATGATGCACACTTGTGTAAGTATGAGTCCCTGAGGTGGGTATCTAAATATAGATAACTACTGTAAGTGTAATTGATTGAATTATATTAGCATAATTGTCTATGTTAGACATTCATCCTCCAATTCCTAGTACAAATTCAGGCAAACACTGGTGCATTCCTACAGCTAAGTCTATTTTTTTTGTAATTTATATAAAATTAGTTTATGGGCTTTAGTTTAACATTCAACATCATTATCCTAGTATCACCTTCCGAGTTAACTGCAGGTAACTTTGTTTACTGTCTCTACAAGAAGGCCAACTGGCAGCTACTTTGTTTATCACAAATATTGCAGTCTAGCTCACAGAGAGTAATATTCAACTTGGGAGAAGGTATTAACACAGTTGTAGAGAGTAAAACATCATTATGAGACACTAAACTTTGCTAAGGCCCGTATTTTGTTTGTTGCATGTTTTTTTCTATATGTCATGATACAGGGAGATCACAAGAATTTAAGAAAGGCTAAGAATGAGAGACATATATAAACTATATTGATTATTGTTTCTAGATTTTTTTATATATATTGTTTATGTATGGTGTGTATGTATAGATTATAAAATATATATAGCAGACAAAGTGAAGACAATTCCTGCTTTTTATTCTAGCTATGCATTCTTATAACTCAGTCTCCAAATATGCATTTTATTGTGTCTGTAAAATTATTTTCCATCATTTGTAAAGACATCAGACCATTCATGTAGTTCATGAACTGACAATCTGATGGTACTGAGAAGGTTTCTGCACTGAAGTCCTAAGGTGCGTATGCAAAACACATTAAAAAAAAAAAGAGGAAAACTTAAGTACTGCAATATTCCATCCTGACTCAAGGCCTTTCTCAGATTATTTCTCAACTAGATACAGTATGTGATCTGCCATAGCTGGGAAGAAGGGTAATTAACTACCATATATTATGTATTTGTGAGAGACACTGTGGATGCATTTGCAAAGTGTTATTATTTTATTTTATTTATTAGCTGGCTTTAATTGCAATCCTGGAGGAAGATGAATTATCATCCCACTGCAATACAGTCTGACAGTGGAGTAAGCTATAACTACCACCTTCATGGGACTACAGGCAACACAACAAAATAAAGTGACCCATTTCCTTCTTCAAATCTTCCAGACATGATTAGAGGAGAGACTAGTCAGAGACAGAAAAGTGTTTAGACACTGGTTTTTAATTCTGTCAGCTAGGTTTGACAGCTAAATACAGTAATCTGTGATGGAATCATATGATTAATTAGGTAAACCAGTTGCACTAAGCCTCTAATGCAGTTATGACTTATGTTACCCTTACTGACTATAACCTCCATCAGATCTGCTCAATTAACTGAGGTTAAGCATTATAGATTATTGAGGAACTGGACAATGGTAAATCAAAATGACTTTCTCATTTTCAAAATAAAAAATAGTCAGGTGTTTTAGAGACAAGATTAAATGGCAAGGATTTACAGCCCCTTTCTCTGTCATATATATTAGCTGGACATATCATTAAAAATAAGGTTTATTGTAGTTGAATTTAGCCACCAAAAAGTTCAGTTGGAAATCAAGCTGCTCTTTATAGAGTGACAAATCGTCATTGGAAAGAGACAGCTGTTTCAAGTAGTGATTCATCCAAACTAGATGACAAGTCACCAGCCAGAGGAAACCCTCTCTCCTTATTAGCCAAAGTCTTAATGACTGGATGTCATGCTCAAGTTTTATATGATCAAAGTGGAGTGAGATAAATCCAGACCTTTCTGCCCCTTACATATTCAGATGTTTGAAATTACTCATGGAAGATGTAACAGAAGATCATCAGAGGGTATGATGCCTCGTTCTTCTTGAAGAGACTAACCTAGTACAAAATATCTTCCAAAATGTGGAAAGTAGGTGCTGGTTATGGAGACACATCGTACCTGGACATTTTATGGGCTTAGTAGACCTAAAAATACGAATACGTAAGCTGTGTCTGTGCTAGTAATACAAACATATTCAGGGGGGCACATGAGCACATCTGTACCATTAAATTGTTAAAATAATCCCTAGCTTGGTCACAGACCGTGTTAGGACAGCACTTTTGTAACCACTGTGTCGTCTGTTTGTGTGTGGTAACCCTGCTGTGAAAGCTATGATAGTTTAATAGCAGGAAAAGATGTTGATCCGTGCCAGATGACCTTAATGTCAGAGAATGAGCATGTTTAATTTATCAATCCATTTAAGGTTTAATCTTAGACTGTATCTATGCCCTCTTCGTCAATCTTTTCTGTACAGAACAGTGACCAGAAGCAAGGCACCCCTAAAACTACAAAGCCAAGCTAATGTTGATATAATATGTCCCTCAGTAGGGTGGGTGAAATGACATAATAACCAATAGTAAATGTTTTTCAATTGACTCAGAGCTTAGGCATCTGCTGAAGGTTTCTCAGGATAGCAATTTCTATGGTCTCATGCGTGGAATGATGGCTTCATCCCCCTTTATGCAGTGTGCAGTATTGGAACAATCACAGATGTTTCCCCTTGTTATTTACTGTTGCCATCTGTTCAGCGCAGGCTCCTGTTGTCCCTCCACCAATACTTAGCTCCTAAACTCTTTGGACAAGCACATCTCTTTGTCTCTAGGATGCTTGACCTAAAATCTATATTGCAATACAGGTAAAATAATAATAGTAATTACAATAGCATAAGTAGAGACTTTAGCTGTTGGGGGCATGAAAAAGAAAATTCGTCTAAAATACATGTATGCGTTTGTATTACTCTGAAATAATCTTTCCAAATTCACATATAGCCACATATTATCTAAATAAATACAGTAAAGTAGTACTTTTGATGGGGAATTTTTGACAAGTCAAAAAATATCACTGAATTTTCTTGTGAGGATAAGGAAGTGGATAAAAATCATCAGATTGTAATTAATTCAAATTCTTTATAAAACCCTAACCTTTTCAAATTTAACTGAGCAAAACAAATCAGCTGCCCCTCATTTCATATAAACTATAATCAACTGAAATCCTGCAAAACAGTCAAAGAAAAAAAGTGAAAAACATGCATATATTTTCTAATTTTATCGGTTATCACTCCAGGACAGACACAAATGACACTGACTACCAGTATTGTTTCATGTAAATCACAATCTTTATTTTTTGACAAAATGTATGCATTTTTTATTTGTAAAATTTAAAAATAAATCAATAGTAAAAGAAGTCTGGAGAAAAAAAAAAAAGTTCAATGAGAATATACTCAATTTCATACCGCCTTTAAAAAAGAATATTTAAAAGACCTGTCGAACAGTTTGATCAAATGATTCACTTGAATGGTCAAGGACTGTGAAAGATGACCTGATGCAATTCTCTAGTAAGTCAAGGGTTGAGTGTCATATTGCAGGTGTTATTACATGCTGGGATAGAACTTTACTGCTCTGGGAAGGGCTCTGGGAAGCATCAGACAGACAGTGCCTTTGTGCACTCCTCGGTAGGACACAAGAGCATGGTCAATGGTAAAACACTGGCACAGGTTGCCCAGAGAGGTGGTGGATGCCCCATCCCTGGAAACATTCAAGGCCAGGTTCTGAGAAACCTTGTCTGTTCGAGGATGTCCCTGATCATTGCTAGAGGGTTGGATCAGATGACCTTTAAAGGTCCCTTCCAGTCCAAACTGGTTTATGATTCTGATGCTCTACATGTCTGCAGGACACCACAACTCTGCTAGCCGGTCCTGGTGAGGAGACTAGAAGACACAGAGCTGTAGCCCTGCAGCCTCCAGACAGCTGGAGCATGACTTGTGCTATGCTTGCCAACTCTTCCTGTTAAGTTGAAAGGACACAATGAGGATGGGGCTCTACAAGGTCAAAATTGGGAGCCCCTAGCACTCCCTTTAGGCCTGGTTCACACACACACATCTGCATACAGACACGCACACACGTGGGCTGAGCACAGTCTAACCCTAAACCTACAAGTGAATGAAAAGCTGAAAGGCAAATCCTAAAGTCCTTTAACAGTCAAAATGTCCATTGAAATCAATGTTTTTTGTTCCTGGGATGGTGACATGATGCATGCATGTAAAGAGGAGGCAATAAGTGCATCCCTTGTCCTACAGCTGGTGGATGCGAGTTCTGCCTTGGATGCTGGCTTAACTCCTAGCATTTGAAGACCGGCCAGGGATGACAGGGCAAAAATTACAGTATTTTCTTAATTCAGATTTGCAGAGAAGGGATGAGAGGGTATGTTAAGTGACTTTATCTATAATGCAGAGGACCCACAGGGCAACCATTAATTGGGCCTTCAAGGAGCTACTTCTGGATGAGGGCTGAAGGGAAGAAACACCAGGACCTGGTCTGGAAGATTCTGTGTCACTGCTGCCTTTTTGAACTGTTACAGGTTACTGTCACCAGCTCCTGATGAGTGGCTCACAGGGAATTACCATCAGGTTGTACTTTCCTTTTTTTTCTTCAGGGATCCTTTCAGTTTCCGCCACAGACTATCCTTCCTCTTCATCTTCTTCTCTGCCATAGGGAGTGAGGACTCTTTCCTTCGGATTTCCCTTACTAGTCCATGAAAAACATCATCAATGTAGAAGCGGAGGGCAGCTGAAGTCTCAAAAAAGGAGCAGGAGTATTCTCTGGCTAAGCTCACACCTTCTTCTGTCGAGACCTAGAAGGAAAAGTCCACAAGTATCAATTAATGCACGAAAGATGAATCAACATGAGAACATTATAACAAAGTCTGACTTTTTTGGATATTGCAAATCACCCACTTTTAATTCTACAGGAATATATTCTAACAGTACCCCACAGAGAAGATGCAAGGGTGAAAGGATCAGACTGAACCCATGAAATATTTGAACAAAGCATCCTGACAATATTAATGTGCTCATTTATCTTATTTTCCTAATTTTGATGAGGGTTTTTTTTTGCCTTTTTTTTTTTTTTTTTTTTCCCCCAGGCATTTTCTCTCTTTAGCACAGTAATCCTGCATAGTTCGGTAGTGCTGGAATGGGTGGCCAGAAGGATTTACATAGAAATGAGGTCCTAGAAAATCCCGGTTTGGCATTAACGTAATCCTGGAGGCAACTTCACTCTTTAAACACACCAGCTTTCATACCCTAAGATTTTTTAGTGATATTAATTTCTGAGCACGCCTTTAAGTGTTTTGGCTTGTAATCCTACCACTTAGCTCATGTCCGAGCTGTGTGAAGATCCAAAATACATTTGTTTTTCAGCTCATCTTCCTAAAGTGGCTTTGTTTACTGGAGAATTGGAAAAAACATGGAGGAAATAAGTGTTTGTATTTTAAGGAATTGTACCAAGAGAAATCACTATGAACCTAGAATTTGTCTGAATTTTGAAACAAGGATCTTCTTCCTAAAATTTCCATGTTGGCCATGTCTTGACACTTGACCTGCCAGCCTGCTAAATGGAAGCGTGCTTAACCCGGTCATTATCGTGTGATTTAAATAGAGTTTAAATGTTTACCATAAGGAGTACCACTGCCTACCACTTAAGGTACTTTTTGCACTTTGGGAGCTCATCCAGTAGTACGTAGTAAGTCTGCAGCAGAACAAGGAACATACCCTACGAGCATCTAAATCTTAAGTTAGCTTTCCAGCCAGTAGAGTATTCTTTCTTTTCTGTATTTGAACATAAAATTGAATGAAAGTAATGTATGAATGAAATGTTTGGTGTATATTCAAATCCTAGGTCAGAAAATTCAGTCTTTGTCTTTATTTGTATTTGGATATCATGATTCACGCAAGCAACTTTCCAGCCATCTGGATAAAAAGACAAAAAAGGTACTTTCAGACAGCCTTGTGAAAGGGTAGACAGTAAGTTATGAAAAGTGTCAATCACTACAGTTTTTGTTTTTCTTATTTCTACCTTCATACATCAATATGCCATTTGTGTTTACCAGGGAAATAAAGCCTGATGTTTCAAGATACAACCAAAACCTGTCAGACTTACAGTGAGGAAAATGTCCTTTATGATGAAGTTATGACACCACCATGCACTTTTTCTGTTTATGTGTAAAGCTGGACACGGAGAAGAACAGGATTTTGAATGAAACAGGACATCAGCTAGTTCCAGCCTGGAGGTAAATCTACATGAAGTATATACCCACTTAGTGCTGACCAGGGAATTCTTCCCTATCACTTTTGCACAAACTTCGTAACATTAGTAGGATAATTTGTCTGTGCTACAAGTATCATCTTAATGTAATTAAGAATACTGTAAGGGTAAGCAGGGAGGTTGTGTGCCAGCCTGCATATACTCACTGACACAATGAAAGATTCTTACCACCTTCCAACTGGTATAATTGCCAACCTTCGGCAAATGGAGATGGGTAGCGATAGGGTGCTTGTTTTTCTCTGGGCAGCTGTGTAAGCAAAATACCTGATTCAATATGTCTATTGGGCACCATTGAGAAGTTGGTTGTCTGGATAGAAGACTATTTTGGTCTTTTTTGGATATTATAAACACTTCTTTTCCTTTCTGTGCTTTGCTTGAGCTGTAGGGTTATTTTTTTGTTTTATTTTGTTAGAGACACTGCAGTTTTGAGCAAATGATTACACAGAGCTGTAGTTTAAGTGAAGATTTCATACATTCATTACCGAAAAGGAAAAACAAAATAAAAATAAAATAACATAAATTGAAACATCCTTATGCTAGAGAACGGTAAGTTAAATGTGATTAGGATACAAGAAAATAAATTATCAAATATTAAAAATTACGTTTTCCTTTCCTTTGTGATTTTCTAGTCCAGTCCTCTTTCGTTCCATTCTTTTCTTTTTTTTTTTTTTTCCTTTTTTTTTTTTTTTCTG
>VWYH01004663.1:0-23966 GCA_013399365.1 Pampusana beccarii | reverse complement strand
TTTTTTTTTTTTTTTTCCATTTTTTTGTCTTTTCTGGTATCAAAACTATGTTTTTTTCCCACCCGCAAGGAAGAACAACTATAGAAGACATGCTATGCTACTTAATGAAACAAGACTGCTAAGAGCAGTGAGAACTGGAGAATACTCAGGAGAAATAAATTGTGCAGAAAAACATCCTCCCAGTCTCTATGTGGCTAGAGGCTTGTAACATGGCCAAATTTGGCTGGATTTCTATAAAAAGCAGTAAAAGTTTGGTTTTAGACTCCAGAGTTTCCAGCCAAATTACAGAGACAACATTGAAGTTATCAATGGCAATTGTTTGTTTCAAAGCATGATATTTTTCTTAAATCTTGCCCTAAGGAACTGATTAACTGCTCTGGTGAAATTTTATGAACTAATTCAGCACGAGGAGGACGTCTGGCACAAACAATTTCAGAACATTTAGTTGAAGATTTTCAGCTTCAAGGCTGAAAACCGGTTCCTCTGAAATGTAATACTGTCATAATTACCACTACTGCTTCCAGCACCAATTAAAATAAAATAATTTAATTAATCTGTTTGCTGAAGAAACTGTAAATATAAAGAGATGTCTAGAGGAAAAACAGACATTTTTCTTTCAGTTCGTAATTCGGTCAAGGGGTTAGACACCTATGCAATGAGAAAAAGGGATGAAGCCCTTGATGAGGTCACTGACTCCCACATAATTCCAGAGATTTACCTTGTTCCCATCTTATTGCCAGTATAGAAACTATATCATAGAAATCCATCCCAAATCTGCACAGCTCAGGGACTTGTTGACAAATTACAGCTTCCAGGGGCCTCTATCAGAGCAAGATACGATCTGTCAGCGTGACACAGACTGACAGGTTAGGGAGAGAGGTCATTCTGTTGAATATATATCTGGGAAGCAGAGCTTTATATCTCATTTTTAGAGTAACCCTCTGTGATTGAATCTGGCATTGTTTTCCAGAGTATAATTCTAGTTATATTGATTCCAATTGAGTTCATTCCTTTGCTGGTAAGTCTTAAGGAGGGAATGAAGGAGGTGTAGCGAAGATAATGAAAAATGAAAAATTAAGAGCTGGCAGAAGCTTCCTGAGTTTGATCCAAACTTTAAAAACCGTGATTGTTTGGGTCAGGACTTACAGAAGCAGGGCACAAAGCTCTCAGTATAACCGAAGAGCGAGACCCCCCAGAATGACAGGTCCACAGAATGGACAATGAAGCTTTATGAACATGATGTGTGAGCCCCAGAAGAATAGTCTTTTCATGTTTTCCTTGTGAATTGAATGGTTCTGAGTGCACATTTTGTTACATGTGAGTTGAGAGGGAAGGTATACCAGTTACAACACCATGTGGACTGCGGATAGCACACAGGACTGTAGGCTGAATTCGAGATTTTTTCTTCTCTGGATAGTTCAGAGCAGCTGGAATGCAGCACAACTTCATACTGGCAGGAAGTATTCCCTGGCTACAAACTGCATTTTATAGCATTAAGATTCTGTTTATGGCTTTTGCAAACCTCCCTTGGAAAATTACAAGTGAGATTAAATGTAATGCTGACAGCCTGTGAAAGCCATGATGGATGAGCTGCCATCTTTGAGACAGCCAGTTCCTGCTAAGGTCAGCTCCTGCATGAGCAAAAGAAGAACACAAAGCCACCCTGGCTGGATGGTGGGTGGGGAGGCATTGGCAATCATTGGCCCCCATACACAGAACATAAAAATATCTGGTTCTGAAAAGGAAAGTACAAAGAAACTAAGCAGATCAACAATCTACCTCTGCCCTTGGACTATCGTTAGCTGGCGAATCTCCATCAGGATCAGTATATTTTGTGTTCAGCTTTGTCTCTCCTTTGGTTAAGGTAGCAACAGAAGCATCCCAAAGTAGATTTCATTGAAAGATTGTATTAGTACAGTCAACGGCATCAACTTGGGTGAGCTAGTGGTGGTCTCCATGCAAGAAAGCAATGTATTTCCACCGGTGCATCTCATTCCTGCAACAACATAGTCTACTTGCTCTACTTCAGCTGAGTTTTCCAGCTTTTCCCCTGTGATTGGGACCTACAGGTTACCATGGAGAGGTCTGGAGGCTGCAGGTAGAGTACTAAGACTTACAATGATTCTCCTAAATTTTGTTACAGACTTCCATCCTGGAAATCCTCATTAACTTTGCAATAGGAAACAGAGTGATAGTTATGCATCAAAAAGCCTTATTCTGTGAATATTTTTACTGAAGACATGGGTTCTTGATCACTAATCAGAGACAGAAGAGGACACATGTTGCTGAACAGAATGCTCATCTAAATCCCACTGAGGATAATAGAAGGAATCCCAGTGGTTTTTGATCAAGCTCTGTATTTTTGACAGGCAATAATTTATGTGAGCTGTAAAGACAACATTTTAAGAAGACAGGGAAGGAAGCAACACCTTGAGCAGCCTTGTTTGCACCACTGTGGTGTTTTCAGCCTCCACTGGTCCTCTTGGGAGCTGGTTACCCAGCCAAACAGGCACGTTGGAGAAAAAAATCCCATTATGCAAGTGTAGTGAGTTGAGATGTGAAGGCAACCCCTCCATGCTCTCAGAGCTCCTACCATATGGCAAAGATGGTCTTCTCTGTGAGAGAAAGGTAGCAATTATCAGTTACTTCTGGCAACCTAACACACGTGCTACTTGGATCATAGCCTGAGCAAGATGGTACAAGAACCTTGCAACCTGAAAAGTTATGAACATAAATAAATGGTGGAAAGCACCAGAAATTTCCTCATCCTAATTTTGGCCAGAGTAGAAGTTTACTGACCAAAAGTCAATGGTCTCATGACCCTATAAATAGCAATCCTAAAGTGAGACCCTTTGAGCTCCCTGGATCACAGCAGGCTGTGATCAGAATCTCCCTCTGACAGGATGCTGTCAGGGTTGATTTCACAAAATTGGTGAATTGCCCATTGAGAATGTCACATTACAGTGAGTCATTCACTAAACTTGAGAGAGAAATTTTAGTAATAGATATACCTACACGTGTATTATACATACATAGTGTACGCTGGTATGTGCATGTGATTTTTAACCCTGTATGTATGTGGTTCACCCACATATCTATGCATGTGCTTATGTGCATATGATTTCTCTCTTTTGTACATATAGTGTGACTCTGCTATCATCAAATCTGTAATCAAGTCACTGTATTGACTATAATAAATTTCATTGAATTATTTTAAATCACTTAATCACCTGTCAAGTGTTATTAGAAAACATATATTAATCTTGTGACCTTCCTCAATAAATTTGAAATTGTTGCTAAATCCAAACAGTGTTATAACCCACCCGTGACAACCACAGTAAATGAGAAAAGAAATAGGAACAGCCACAAATACTCTGAATGATGTCTAGAACAGACTAATGTCCTTTTGCTTTACCTCTGGTGGACTTCCTTCTGTTTCCAAACAGGCCTCATTCCACGAAACAAGAACCAGATGCCAGGTTGTGTATTAGCATCTGGATATCAGTTTAGAGATAGGCAGGCAATCTAGAATCTAGGTTCTCTTTCTATCACAGTCAATGTTATGCATCTGAAAAGCGAATGCCATCTCAGACAGTAAAACGCAAAAAATTGTTATTGCCTGTACGATAGGAAAGATTTTTTTTTTTTTTCAGTCCCAGCACTGACCACTGAGTTTATCCCAAAGGCACTCCCACACAGAACCTGTGATATTTCTCACTAATGATGAATGACAACCAGGACTGACCAATTTTCAGTAATCTTAGTTCCCCACTCTATGTCTAAGGTACCCAGAAGAAACCATGTGGTTCCTGGCCACCCAGCACTGATAAGCATCAGGGACCTACCCAAGTAATTTGGACAAAAACAAGCTCTGTATTTTGTTATATGGGAATGAGTCCAGTGAAGGCTGAGCTGAGTGTTCCTACATTGCTACCTGCCTTTCCGAGAGCCGAAGGCTTTCATAGTAAGCATTTGATTCTGATTTTGACAAACGTGCAACCCAAGCCACTAACCCAAAAGCACATCTATTATACCTATGTCACTTTGACAGTTATTCATTTTTTCCTTGGACAAGTGTTGTATCAACAGGCATGGTGGCAGAAACTTTCCACAGGCTAGTATGAGGAGCTTTCCAAGTGTGAAATGCTATTGTTCAGGTCAAAGCTCAAATACTTGGATATTACAGCAGTGGCTGGGGTTGAAAACCTGAGCAGAACCAGATAAAATAGAAAAATCAATCTTTCTGTCTTTTTAAGACGAGGGACACTGCTGTTATTTGTTCACATAATATTTTTCATAGAATATTCTTTAAAAAGAAGCAAAAAATGTTTCATGCCCTTTTACCCTTATTCTTTTTCTTTAAATATTTACATTTATAAACTGCCTATCATATTCTTATCACTGAGCGATGGCATGCCTGAAACGAGGGGAAAAAACAAGATGAAGTGGAAATCAATTCAGGCTGAAAGAAATGTTGAAGACTAGGCTTTGTGAGTAACCACTGTTTCCTCTTTGTGGCCAGACATTCAATATGACTATGTTTCAGGTTTAAACAAATGCATACTAAGTGCAAAAGTAAAACAAAAATCCTCGGTGTTCAACTCTACAGTTTCCATCACCCTCAACACGAACATTCTGTTTTGTTTCAGAATTTTAAATGAATTTTAAAGTGAATTATTATTTTTAAAATATAATGTTGAAACTTTTTCTTCTGCAAACATAAGCATTTTAACCTTTATGTATAATCCTATTTACAGATGTATACACTTCAGTTACCAATTTGATTTGGTCAAGATTCCATTAGAATTCACAACTAGTTTCTGCTGACACAAACTAGTATTTTTCATCCAACCAAACATGTGCACCTTATTTTTTTCCTTAGTCCCTGGGGAAGCAGACACCTATTTTCAGCAGCCTGAGAAGCAAATAAGTAACATGCTGCAGAAATATGAGAGGAGAATGTCATGTCAACATCATTACTCTTAAATCCATTTGGAAGTCTTCAGAAGTAATTAGTTGAACAATCCCTACTCCAACTCCATGGCAGACAGGTCTGCAGGTTCAGTTTTGCTGGATTTCTAGATTGCAAGGCAAGATGAGATAAAAGTTGCCATTCAACTAATCATTAGTGTGAGGGTATTTCAGCTAGTTCCTCTTTTTCCATCCCAGAGTTATGTGACAGAAAGTGTCTTATAAGAGTTTTTCCTGTTTTCCTTCCTGCCTCGCCACTCTGTGATACTTTTTACTGGTTTCACACGTAAGAATTATTAGTGACCAAAATGAGATCTGGCATGAATGGCCATGGCTGCAGACAGGACTAGGAGACTGGGCCAAGGAGAAGATACAGTCTAGCTGAGTGAATTTATGCCCTGACAGACTGGATGGCATAGAAATAGTGCAGCACAATACTACGCATCTCACATCCTGAGCTGTTCCAATCTCTGTATTACAGAAGCTTAGATTTTCTTTCCTTTCCCCTCTAACCTTACCTTCACATTTGGTCAGGAAGGAAAACGAGGCTTTAACAATGCAGAAAATAATAAGAATGTCAGAGGCTTCTGTGATGACCTTTGTGGCTTATTTTCACGAGGCAGAGTACGGAGACTGTGGAATTGTAAAGCTAATTTTCTTATTTTTTAAAGGAAAACTGGTTATTAGTCTTTCAAAGAATTAAATGTCTAGACAAAACCAGAGACATTCATCTGTCCCAAATTATGCATTTCTTATCTGGTTAGTCACTAATTCAGGACGTGAAACACAGCTTAAACTCCCTCTTTGAGCCAGGAAGAACTGTATTCTCACCCAATCCAAGGGAACTGCAAATTATTGAGAACTGAGAAAGTAATCTAATGAAGCATCACTGAAAACTTGTTCTTACACTCTTCACTGCTGGTCACTGTTAGACTACGTTTTCTCTGCTATAGTCATTGCTACATTCTTATATGAAAACTTCAAGCTATCAGTTGCTATATCATTAAATGCATTTGTCTCACTCTTTTCGTATGAAAAATTTTGGATGCAATGCTGATTCATACTTGAATATTTTCTGGAGATTTTTAGCGTCTTTTGCAATGGACATTACTGCCCAACTCTATTTCAGTCTAGTCTTTCTCTCAGTTTTGGATTTTCTTTTTCCTTACTTTGGATCCACAGTATCCACAAAAGCTATGCCTCCAGGTAATTTCATTCCTGCTTTGGGCAAATGTTTTGAGTACAGAGAAATATCCTCCATGCAGTTGCCTAGTTGCAAAGCAAATGAACAACAAGAGGCTCCTAGGTACAACTTGTGATAATGTCATTTCATTATTTCACAGATGCAATGCTAAATAATTAAATCAACATCTCATTTCATGTAAAAAGCACTAAGGAATCAGGGTGCTGTCTGCAGATTAGACTCTGAAGTTGTTCTGTACTACATGTTGTACTATTTTGGCTTTGTCTTGTCAAAAGCAAGACTGATGAGTGGGTTAAAGCATCTTTATACTAGGAAATATTTGTAGAGAGGTGGCCTCAGGATCTGACTGAATTGGATACTCAAAGCCACATGATCTTGCATCAGTCAGCAATAGCTCTGGGACTAATTTGAAGAGAATGTGGAAGTGTTAAATCCTTACCATCAGTCTTCACGATGAACAAGTGCAGGTCAATTGCTCAAAGCATTTTTCAGAGATCTGACAATTTTCTAAATTGTCCATCATCTTTAAAGGTACTTTGATTGCAATGCTCAGCTGAAGACATTGATGGCCATAAAATGGTTACAAAAAGTAGAGGTTTGTACATCCATTCAGCTTGGAACATTCACAGGAAGACACCGGGTTTTTGTAGGGAAAAAAAATCTAGGAATTGCAGTTTTAAGTTCACAAGAAATGAAAATATTTTTGATTTTTTGTAAGCAACAAGAAAAAAATCGATTATCTGCTAACGACAGATAGTTACTAAAATAATTCTGTGTGAAAGAAGTTGCAAATGTACCTTTTGCAATTTTTTTTTAAGCAAAAAGAAAGTTAGTAATGTTGAACTCTTATTTTCACACTCCAAGTGATTTCTATGGCTTTTTGAGAACAAGTTAACTGTCAGTTCAGTACAGCCAGCCTCCAATTTTTTTTATCTACCTATAGACTGTGCAGGCTGTTTTCATTTATGTGTTAGATATTGAAATTCTGCTAATCACTTGAATTTAGTTCTTCATTAAGACTCAGGCACTAAGCAGATTCAGTACTGAGTAAATACAACTAATAGCTGGTAGTCTGTGCAAATGTCTCTGTCATTATATTACTTTGAAGATGAGAGTAACACAGCCTCTGACAGCAATATTTTGCCCTTAAAACACTCTGCTGACATAAGCAGATAAGAAAACAGAGCAGGTGTCAGTGAGAAGGGTAGAGCAGGATGCTGCTTTCAGTGTGCTGTTTTCCACAGTTCTATGCTGAAGATTGGGAAATGTGATACAAGAAATTTGAAGGAGATCAGAAAGAAATCTGGAGAGCTAAATAGAAGACAAGAAAGAGACAGAAACAGCTATATACTTATTTGTGTGTGTTTGTACTTGTAGTCACAAAGGAGAACTGTACGTGAAGTAAAAAACCCCACATAAACAAACAAAAATATTTGAGAGTCACACAACTGAAATAATCTTTTCATATAAGATATCCAAAACTTGTGTTCAGTTAAATGTATCATTTTTAGACTGCTGGAATTAAGCTCCGAAAGTTCCCTTTACACTCAAGCTGAATATGAGTTTCCAACACTAGAATAAAAAGGTCCAAAAGCAATAAATAGTATTTTGTGTCCTGACATCACATATTGCTTCACACTATATGAAGTGCAATGCACATATATTCTGGTGTACAGTTTTCACATCTAAACTTACTCCCAGACACAGCTTGCAGGTAAACACAGAACACTACCCTACCAGGTTCCTGGCAGCAAAAATAAAATTGCAACAAATCTCTTACTTCTCACTCCGTCTGTATGTGATTGTCATCTTCTGAGATTCAGAGATACAGTCCAGGCTGCTGAAGTGAGTATTTGTCAGAAGGGAGGCAAAGGAAGAATTTATAATGGATTTATAGAGATTTGGACTGCAATGGAATAATTTAATATTTCTTTTCAGAAGCTGTTTGCTGAACTAAGCAAGTGTTGCGAATGTATGAGGTACCTTATGAACAACTTACAGAATGTTTCGCCTTTCTGCTTGAGTTCCTTTTCATAGAAAAAGTTACTTGATGGAAATGGGAAATGGGAGTGGTTTTTGGTTTTGTTTTGTTTGACTGTTTGTTTGGGGTTTTTTGTTTGTTTTGGGTTGGGTTTTTTGTGTGTGTTTTGTTTGTTTGTGTGTTTTCCTCAGGAATATATAATTACTTTTGAGGGTTTAGTAATTTTGAAGTTTATTGGGAAGGTTTGTCAAACAATCTCATTAAGAGAAACACTTGCACAGTATCTTCATTAAAGTAATGACATTGATCTTCCCCACATCAATATTAGTTGAGGCAAAATATTACACTTTTGCAGAATACGAATTGACTGAAAAAATTAATGAGAGTTTCACTAGAGTCTTCCTTTTCAGCTTCTTTCTAATCTGCTGAAAGGAGGGCTCATGGATGAGCAAAGGGTCTTTTCTTGGTCACAGAAACATTGAAAGAGAGAGACCCATGACACAGAAACCTTAAAACCATAATGACAGGTGCATAAGGAGCATCCACTTAGCTCCACCATGTGATGCGGTCTGCCAGAATGGACAATGCATAATGAAATATTGAGTCTGAAGAACCATATATGAAGGGGATAGCAAAGAGAACTGAATGTGCTGAGGGAAAAAAAAAAAAAAAAATCTTAAATAACCAATGGGTAGGAAGAGCTGTAAGAATACATTTAGCTAATTAGACATAACAAGCGCTCTTATTGCCTGCTAACCTCGCCCAATTTACCTCACTTTTGCTGCAGGCTAAGAACATGCATCCGGATAGTTTCTGTGGTAACTTGTTCATACATCTGTGCTTAGCTTGTTCTGTCAGAAAACTCCCCCGATCCAGTGGGCAGTTTCTGTGGTTAACCCTTTTGTACTTGCTGCCTGTGGGTTTTGATTTATACTCAGAAAAACGAGCACCTTAACGTAAGCAAAGTAACAGCTAACATCTGGCAGAATCTGAACTTTGTTGAATATAGCCCCAAACCTTCCTGCATACATCCTCAAGATATATTGGATGCTTTACTAACAGAAATTAAAGGAATTATGATGCTTGAGAATTAATCAGCGGATTTTTTTTTTTTTTCTAGAATCTTAATTTTCACTAAAGCCAAGTGGGTTGGCTGGGATGCCAGTCTGTGTCTGTTTCCACAAGGAAAGGAAATATTGAAGAGACAAGAAGAGGGAAACAGAAGAGAGAAAGTGGAAGGCTGGTGGAGGGGAGGAAGACAGATTCTTTATATGCTAGCTTGGGGGTAGAATGAGAAAACAGTTTCTTAACAAACAGAATGGTGGAAACTTGTGGCTCAAAGCATCTGTTTAGCCTCCTCTAGCCATGATGTATCCATTCAATGATGCAGATATTCTTTTGATGTATAAAAGATACTGTATTAATACACCCTAGGAGCCCAAATAATGATTATAGCTGATAAACTCATATTCCTACCCAGTGGAACAGAATTTTCAGTCCTCCACTGATAAAGTTGTAGCTCAGTTTACCTAGCAGCATGTGTGAACATGCATGTACACGCATAAACACACGCACACCCCCCCCAGATGTTGCTTGGATCAGATAAGCCTCTCCAGTATACCTGGCAGAAAAGGTTAGCCTTACAGCAAAACTTGGATGTGGATGCTGACAAAACACTGCTCTAAAGAGTGCCTTTGGTACCGGGAGGCGTTCAGCATCAGCTCCTTTGCAGAATAGAGCTGGTTGTTGACATTTATTTATTTCTGATGTCTCAGTCAGCTAGCTAGTTCAAACCTGCAGTCTGGCCAGACTCTGTAAAAGACACTGAAAAGGTGAAAAGACAGCTTGTGTAGTGCAGATGCCACAAGCCAGGATGTCCTCCTGCCTCTTCTGAAGGTTTTCCAGAAATTCTTGTAGGAAAAATAGTGGATCATAAACTGGAGTACCAGCAGCCAGGTGAACCGCTGCTTCTACATCCTCCCAGACATAAAAAATTGGAAATGAAGGACAGGAAACAGATAACACATAAATTATGATAAAGATATAAATAGTACTATGTGGGAGATAAATAATACCTTAAAACATAGAGAGTATTAAGGGCTAGGGGTAAGAAAGACATAGCTTTTCAGGAATAACCTAATCTGGCCAATTAATTATTAACTGTATTTTGTCACTTATGCAGCTATGCAGGTATAACAATGAGAAAGCCAGACAATAAGTCATTTATTGTAGTTGTTGATCTTTTTTCCTTAAATACATAAATAAGCCTAGGTTTGGGAGAATAAAATTGCTGGTACTAAAAACAACAGCTTGTGAAAAACAGTAAATGCTTGAAGCCTTAACAGTTACTGTCACTAGCAATTCAGGACATGTTATCACCCCATTATTTTTTTACCCTTAGAAATAAAATGTGTATTATTAAATGGCTTAGAAAATGACAACTGCCTGTGGTAAAGTTTCGTTGTGCTCGATGGAGGGAATATTAAAAAGGGGACATATATGATATCTTTGAGAAATAGATATGGGAAAAGAAACATGTATCTCATTTCAGAGAAAAGAGACATAAATTATTCAAGCTGCAATTAAATATATTCTTCTAAAAGATGTATAGAAATCAGTGAATCATAGCATGGTTTAGAATATAAGAGATGTCTGTCAGTTTCTAAACTCCTGCTTGTACTGGGTCAATTCAGAGCAGACTACTCACATCATATTCAGTCAAATTTTGAACACCTCCAAGTAAGAAAATGTCACAGCCTCTCTGGGCACTTTTTCCACTCTTTAACCACTCTCACAATAAAGAAAATCTCACAATTCATCAGTTTTTCTTGTGCTGCCAAACATTTTTCATTTCTTCACATCCTTTCACTGTGTACCTCCAAGAAAAATCTGGTTTTGTCTTCATTCTACGGATTACTAGGTGGATGAAGACAACCAGGTGGCTTTTCTTCTGTTCATGAAGCTGAACAAATCCTCCAGCTCTGATCTCTCAGCCTTTGTTGTTACTTTTTGCGCTCTTGGGGATTTCTGCTGAACTCATTCCAGTACATGCAGATATTTCTTGTACTGAGGAGCCTAAAACAGACACAATACTCCAGATATGTTCCCACAAGTGCTGAAAAAAGGTCCAAGGATCATTCCTGGAACCTGCCGGCTACACTATCACAAATCCAACCCAGGATGCGCCTGGACACCTTCACTGCGGATTATTCATTCACAGAATCATGGAATGTTCTGAGTTGGAACAGACCCACAAGGATCATCTCAACTCCTGTCCCTGCATGTGACAACTCACAGTTCACACCATGTGTCTGAGGGTGTTGTCCAGTCTCTTCTTGAACACTGTCAGGCTTGGGGCCGTGACACCTCCCTGGGGAGCCTGTTCCAGTGTCCAGCACCCTCTGGGTGAAGAACCTTTTCCTCATGTCCAACCTAAACCTCTTCTCCAGGCTGAACAAACCAAGTGACTTTAGCTGATCCTCATATGGCTTCCCCTGTAAACCTTTCACCAGCTTTGTAGCCCTCTTCTGGACACTCTTCCAGTAGCTTTATATCTTTTTTTATCCTGCGTTTCCCAGACCTGCACACAGAGCTCTAGTTGAGGCAGCACCAGTGCAGAGCAGAGCGGGACAATCACCTCCCTGCCCGGCTGGCAATGCTGTGCTGGATGCACCAGAACACAGGTCCCTCTTGGCTGCCAGGGACACTGTTGGCTCATGTTCAACTTGCCATCGACCAGAACCCCCAGATCCTTCTCTGCAGAGCTGCTTTCAAGCATCTCGTCCCCTAGTCTGTACGTACAGCCAGAGTTGGCATGTCCCAAGTGCAAAATCCGGCACTGGCCCTGGTTGAACTTATGTGGTTGGAATCTCCAGTTCTGCAGCTGGTTTTCCAGCACAGGGTTATGGGGCCCCCCAAGTCCATCATCAGTGTCAAAGACTGAGGCAAAGAAAGCATCATATGTCTTGGTTTTGTCTATGTCTCTGTTAATCAGGCAACCACGCTCATCAAGTAATGGGCCAATGTTCTCTCTAGTTCGCCTTTTGCCATTAATATATTTTAAAAAGCCTTTTTTATTGTCCTTCATGGTACTGGCCAGCTTCAATTCTAGTTGAGCAATGTGCTGCAGTTGAGCAACACGAATTTCCTTCCTACAGTAAGGAGCAGCATCCCTGTAGTCCTCCTGTGCTGCCTGGCCTTGCTTCCACTGACCATGTAATTTTTTTTTTTTGCTATATTTCAAAAAGATCCCTGTTCAACCAAGTTGGCTTTTTGCCTTGCCTGCTAGACTTATAGCATTTTGGAATTGCCTGGTCCTGTGCTTTGAGTAGGTGGTACTTAAATATTACCAACACTGATAGGTGCTAACACCTCCAAAATCTTCTTCACAGGGGACCTTATTACATAGTTCTCTAAGCAACCTGAATTCTGCTCTCCTCATATCTAACGTGAAGGTCTTGCTGGCAGTTTTCCTCCTACTATCAAAGATTTTGAACCTGACTTCTTTGTGGTCGTTGTAATCAAGGGAGCCACCATTTGCCACTTCTCCCACGAGACCCTTTCTGTTAGTGAGAATCAAATCTAGGAAGGCACCTTTCCTGGTCAGTTCCCTTAGTACCTGCACCAAGAAGTTATCATCCAGATGCTTTAAGAATCTTCCAGACCTGCTGGTGCCAGCTGTGTGATATTCCCAGTTACATATGGCATGTTGAAGTCCACCATAAGTACAAGGGCAGATGACTTGGAGGCTTTGCTTAGTTCATTAAAGAATAACTCATCAGTGTCATCATCCTGGCCGGGTGGCCTATAGTAGACACCCACAATGACATCTGCTTTCTTTGTCTGACCCTTAATCTGTCATAATAATATGTCCTTCTGCAAAGCTATTGTCTCGCCAGTACTGCCCAACTGGTACTGCTGCGTGATGTCATGCAATCCAGGTGTAGCCTCAGCATTTGCTTTTGATGAACTTCATGCAGTTTCTGTCAGACCAGTTCTCTAGTTTGACAATGTTCCCCTCTGCATGAATGTCCTATCTGCCGGTGTATCAACCATACCACAAAATTAAGTACCACTCATGAAAGCACCTTCTGTTCCAGCATTCATCTATCAGTAAAAAACATTCAAAATTCTGCCTTGTAGTTGACCCATGAGGGATGCTACTAATAATTCACTGTTAGCTGGATTCTGTACCACTCATCACAACCCTCTGAGCTTGGCAGTTCAGCTAATTCTCATGCACTTTTTAGTTTATCCACACCACATCTCACTTATTTGGCTACAAAGGCACAACGACAGACTGAGCTGAAAGTCTTGATTGAGTCAAGGTAAACAGAATCATAGAATCATAAAATCATATGGTAGTTCAGGTTGGAAGAGACCTTAAAGATCATCTAACTCCAGCCCTTCTGCCATGGGCAGGGACACCTTCCACTAGACCAGGTTGCTCAAAGCTTCATCCAGACTTATCATAGAATCATAAAATCATATGGTAGTTCAGGTTGGAAGAGACCTTAAAGATCATCTAACTCCAGCCCTTCTGCCATGGGCAGGGACACCTTCCACTAGACCAGGTTGCTCAAAGCTTCATCCAGACTTGCCTTGAACACTTGCAGGGATGGGGTATACACAACTTCTCTGTTCCAGTGCCTCACCACCCCCATGGTGAAGAATTTCTTCTTTATATCTAATCTAAATCTACCCTTTTTATCAGTTTAAAGCCGTTATCCCTTGTCCTATCACTATATGCCCTTGTAAAAAGTCCCTCAAACCAGTTCTCTCATCCACAGTCACTCATCTGAAGGCAATGACAGAACTCAGTCAGCTTGTCAGGCATGATTGGTAAATCCACGCTAGCTGTTCCTGGGGACTTTCTTGTCTTTCATGTGCCTTCAATTAGGCTTTTTTGGAGGATTTGCTTCATAAATGAATCACCATTTCTTTTAAGGCAACTGAGGTTGAAAAATTATGGACACAATTGATTTAGCTTTAAACTACTTAGCTCAAGTATTGATATTTAAAAATACAGACATCAGCACAGGCTGTACAGTCCTATCCAGGAACCTGAGTGTTCACTCACCAGCTGAGTGTCTATCATTTCAGCCTTACTCAAGCTTCTTCAGAGGCCATTCAAATAACTCAATTTTGATGCCATAGGTGCAAGAGGGTTCAGCAAATAAAACAAAATTACTGAATTAGATGGAAAAATTCTTATTATTACTTGGTTCAGGCCCTAAAGAAAGAGTTTGGTAGCAAGCAATCATCCATCCCTGAACAGGTGGTATACCTGAGTATACGATATAAAAAGCAGTCGGAGGAGAAGGGCTGCGAAAGAAGGGAACATTTTAGACCACAGATGGCTTAAAATCATCCAAGACAATATTTATTTTCAATCCAGAATGACTGCACCTTTTCATATATAGCTCTGGACACTGAGGCCTACCCATGAAAAAGGTGGTTTGCTGTTGCTTTCCTGTGTGGATTTGACCTTTATGGCAATGGTGACTTTTCTCTGATGTTTCTAGTGAAAGACAAACTCTTTTGATCTATATCCACTACTCAATGCTACTTTCATTCTGGAACATATGCTGAACTTTGCAATCTGATGGTGGGGCACACTGCAGACTGCAGAAAATCTGTACCTATGGGATAAGTAAATAGCTCATATGAAAATTACACTACAGCTCATCTGCAACAGGAATTAACAGTTTTCAATTTCTTTGGTCTCCTAGGGCCTGTCTGATATTGACTCACTTTATTTAATGTTACTAGTGTTCTATGCATTTGTAACTCATGTAGTCCTGTGAAATCAATAGGGCTACTCATAGAAAACAGAAATGTTTAACTCTGTCTATCAGGGTAGTAGTTCTCTCATCTTGGGTAAGAGTCTCTGTCCTTTCAGCTTTCTTGGGCACAACAAAAACAAAAGCTTGCTGAGCTGGGTGTCAGCAGGATGAGGGCACTGCTCACAGAACACCATGAGTTATACGTCAGCGGCATTCCACCTGACCAAGTGCACCTGGCTCTTGTACGAGCAAACGGACAGGCTGGAAAGCTTTCAGCTAGAGTGGCACATAGCCACAGGTAAAACATTAACACTCCAGATTTTGTAGTTCTTTTCAATTCCTGGTTAAAAGATTCAAGTGAAATACGCCAAATTTGGCATCTCTTCCTAAATTCTCTCCCTCTTTGTTAATTAGGTCTGGAGCTTAACAGTTCTAGAGCAGCATTTTCAGATGGTATAAAAGTTTTTCTGAAATCTCTCCAAAAATTAGAAGACAAAACAAAGAACAAGAAAATTAAATAACAAATAATGATTATTGAGAGGAAGCTTTTTGAAGGGAATCCTACTAGGACTTGTGATCATGGATATGTGATACAGTCCAGAAAGCAATGGACATGCAATACTTATCTGTCAAATCAATTGATATAAGCAGAAAAAAAGAAAACTTAGACAAACTTTAAGCTGTACAATCTGTTTTTCGGGTCTAAATCAGAAGCTGAAAAGTTCAAGTTAAAGCTGATTAGTGACAATTGCTCTGATTTTAACTTAATTAAGTTGATTATTCACACACTGTAGAGGAATAAGTACCGTAGTACCTGTGGAGGATGCTCCGAAGAATGATATAGGACTTCGAGAGCTCCTTGTCATCATTTCTGTCCTTCAGTGTTTCTGGCAATGACACTATATGCCGCATTCAAAAACAAGAGAAGAGAAGATTTTGCCCCATTTAATTTCCACTGAACAGCTGTCTTGGAGCCACTGTACTGTTGTAAGATGACCAGTAACCATCACCTAACTTCTAGACAGAATGTATTCCTTGCCGTTTAATGCCCAGTAGATGTTTTCACATCATTGTTCTTTATTTTAAATTGATCTTCTTCACAATTATTTATGTCCTTTCACTTCTTATCAACCTATGCACCGTACTTTTATCACCTCTTTACTTTCATTTACCTAGGCTAAAGAAATTAAGTTGTCTTTAATTTCGTCTGATAGGACCAGCCTGATATGCTTTGCCAGAACCTGTTCCAATTTTAATTTACCATCATCATCCATAAACAACCACAGCTAATCTTAACTGAGTTTTCACTTGTGTTTTCTATAATACCTTTGATGTTTCCATGCCACTGATAACCCTATCACTCCAAATACCTCTTGAAGTGACATTTATTTTATGCACAATTCTATGAAGTTTGTGGTTTTTAATCACCCTGTAAGTGACTGATATATCCAAGACTTTCTCTCCTGCCTTACAGCTGATGTGTTCTCGTGAACAGTCTTGATATTAGTCCTTAAGGGCATGGCCTTGCACTTTTTGCAATTACATTTAATTCCACTTCTATCACTCCTCTGGGTCACACAGCTTTTCCTCTACAATAATCCTGCCTCTTCTAGATAGAAAATGCTCCGACTTTGTGTTATCAGCAAATTGTGTCAGTACACTCCTGAATTTTTATGCCTAGGTCATTAATGAAAATGTTAAAGATCAGCAAATCGAAGGGCAACACCTAATATTCTTAGAGGTAGACCCAGTTCCAATTGTTGAGGTCAGAACCAAACCTTCCCTTGCTAAAATGTTACTTAAATTTAAGAATGTGCATGTTGTATATGTGTGCAATCTAGCTGTCATAATTCTTTTGCCAGTAAATCACTCATCTCTGTTGGCCCATCTCAACTAACCCATCTGTTGCGCTTATACAGAACACAGTGGAGAAAAGGCTGATTTATGAAATGTTGGATGATTATCCCTATTTTTATTAATGTGCGGCGATGACTTCTCAGCTATATTGCATGAAAATAGTTTAATGACATTTCTTCTCATGTGAAAACTCCAAGTTGACAGACACTAAATGCTCCATGGCAAGGACCCATGAAGTTGTGCTGCTCCAGACACCCCACTTTGCAAACAGCTCTTTGTGTGGCTCCTATCACAACAGGGGGCCCTGGTTTGTGACCCACGCTGGTTGGCGGCACAGTTATAATTCCAATAATCCAACGCCTTGAGGCTTCTATATGAATTATCTGCACAGGCTTGCTCATAAGTGCCATTTTTTTGGAGAGAGGGATAGAGCAGATGGGGATTTGTGCTGGCCAAACTNAAAAAAAAGAAAAGCAGAAAAGCTATGAAAGACAACCCTTTCGTTTTTGTGCTTTGCATTGCCACCTGCCAACCTCAGGCCTTCTGATCTCCTCTCAGTGAACCACAGAGGCCACAGTTGGAAAGATCAGATATACGCTCAGGGCAATCTGTGTAGAAACTACTTTGTCACATTCCCCAACACTAAAACTTATGGAAATAAAAACTATGTGTTTAAAACCCTAACTGCCCCACATATAAAAGGAATACTATTTTAACACAGAAAAAAACACTGAACATCCTGTCCTTATATTAGCTTTTTTTTGTTGTTCTTTTTTTTTTTTTTTCTTTTTTAATCTCCTTTGAGCATCTGTACTTTGTTTGTTTGCCTCTGGCAACACAGTTGTAATGTCATTCTCAAGAGAGTACACTGAATTCCATTATACAACCAACGAAATAAGAAATGGCAGAACAACCCAACAGATAAATCCAACAATTATTATGTAAGCCATTTAAAGATACTGTTTGTCTATGCTTTGCCACAGTATCAGCCCTGTTTGGGTCACTATTTGGCTGTACTTTGTTTTTTCCAAGAGATGGCACAAGTAAAGTGTGTATGCTTTTTTTTTTTTTTAAACTAAACGTTGAAGTTTAAAAAAATATGTATATTTAAGGATGTATAAACTGTTCTCAAATAGCTAAGAATTTTTGAGTAGATTTATCACTTTTTATTCAATAACACTTTTATATATCAGATAGACTATGCTGTATAGCATACCTCCTTTCAAAGTGAAAGTACTCTGCAGATATGCAATTAAGTTTTTATGAATTTGTTATATGTTATAATCTTATAATACCTGTCAAATGGAGTGATAAGTATCCAAAGTATATTTGGATAATGGAGAACAGATAGAAGGAAATAAAATATTTTTCAGTCTGTCTTGTCTTCATTAATATAATTAATAAGCTGTAATAAAGTGAATATTCCAAACTGCACAAGAGCACAGTATAATATCATATCTGCTTACCTGTATAGTTAACAGATTCCCCATCTTTTTTTATTTAGCTTATGAGGTGGATATCTTATCTACCCTACCATGTACTAAGTAGGCTGTTGGAGTACTTTGTTTTCATTCAAACTTCATTTCACGTGGGTCACACACAGGAATAAGCTTGGCATCTTGTTTGAATCTCTACATTGAAACTACCATGTCCTGGCAGAATTTGGCAGATTGGCAGTTTTTGCTGGAGAGAAGCTAGGCATTATAATGAGGTCAATACTGAATTGTACTGGCAAGGCTCTATGTTGGGATGATTTCACAGCATTTCTCCAACCTGCTCTCAAGTATAGACATTTCAATGAGTTTCAGTACTTCCATGAGGCCTAAATGTACTCGTATGTTTTGAAAGATAAGTTTAAACGATTAAGTAATTACCCAGGCAATATAATCTCTTTAGCAGTCCTCACTATATGATGCTTTTCCACGGTGCTCAGAGATTCATAAAGTACTGACTAACCAGTCTGCCTAATATACTCTGAGTAATAGATTTTTTTTCGTTTTGTGCTAGAAAGCAGCAAGTTGTTAAAATAATTATCAAGTCTAGCCATCCTTCAGAATACCATGGTCTCTGAATAATGTAGTTTCATCCAAATTTATGTAAGGTGAATTCAGCTCTGTGAGCATATCACTCCAACCCCTGCTCATTACTCAAGTAAAAGCTAACACCTATTTTGAGCATGTTATGTTCCTTTTTCTTTCATCTTCGTATCTTGCTGATACTTCAAAACCGCCTATCTATTTTGGTTATCTCCATTATTTGGCTCATGATTGGAGAACTGCTGACTGGTTCTAATTTTCAAAGGTCAGGTTCTGCAGTTTTTTCTAAATGAGGGATGTTTTCTAAATAGTCCCTGTAAAAAAAATCCAAAAGTTTACTATGCATGGATTTTCTTTCTTTCATTTGCTTGTTAGTGACTTACTTTACTGTCCCTACAATTATATTACTAATCTGTAATACTTAGAGTGAATTCAATAAGTGCTTTCGAAAATCAAGCCATATATCACACATATATCATCATCGGAGTCACTGTAAAATAAATGACAGTCATCAGTCACCCAAAGAAAACCTAACCAAACAAATAAAGGTCAAAAAGACACTCACTTGTATGTGCCCAGTTCCATGTGGTGTCATGCATATTCTTTAAAAAAAAAAAAAAAAGATAAAAAAAGAATAATTTAGGTAACAATATTAAGTCTTTTATTGGAAAAAGTTTAGTCTTTAAATTATTTTCTTTTTATTTTGTGCAGTCTTTGTGATGCAGTCTGCAGGAGACTGTTTTCACTTGTCTATTCCCTCTCCTGCTCCCTGATCTTTTCAGATATTAGAGGAATTGAGCACAAGAAAGATGTTTTAGACACAATGCAGACATTTTTCTGGACCTGGTGAGCTCTCTGAACAAAGAAATATGTCACTTTTCGTTTCCCATTGTAAGTAATCGTGGCTATCAGATAAAGAAGTCATCAAAAGGTGTTCTGTGAACCATTGTGCTCATATAAAGTAAGCTGCCCCTTCGTAACTGGAAGAAATTCAGTCATTCATTTTAAATAACTAATCAGAATAAGCTTTTTCAGTCTGTAGATCAGCTTTCAAAAACTTGCATATATCTCCCTCAAAGCAAAAGCTTCTGTCCCACAAAGGCAAATGAGGTGAGTTTTGACCTCTAGGACTGAGCTTGCTTCAACAGCAAAAATGATACCAGTAAGTAGCTCTTTCCACTGTCACACCTCACATGGTTTTGGACTCATTAAGCATCACATTACACCTATTTATTTATTATGGGTGCCTCTATTCAAAGATTAAGAAATAGAGGTGCCAACAGATACATAATCTGTTTCAGTATTTTTGTCACTACCGGAGTCCCAAATGCACGTAATGTGTAGAAATAGTAATATATATAACGTTTATAGATTTTAAGGTGCAAATAACTAATCAGACCTCTTCCACATAAACACAGACTGTAGAGTTTAATTTGTCTCAGTATCTTGTGTGAAAAATCATCTGCAAAAGAGAGTGTCCAGCCTTGGCAGGAAGGAGACAAGAGAAGGAGAAGCTTCTATATTGGCATGCTGCAGTGAAAATGCTGCTGAAAATGCTGAGCATCCTTTTGAATACCATAGAATCATAAAATAGTTTGGTTTGGAAGGGACCTTACAGATCACCTAGTTCCAACCCCTCTGCCATGGGACACTGTCCACTAGACCAGGTTGCTCAAAGCCCCATCCAGCCTGGCTTTGGAAACTTCCAGGGATGGGTCATCCACAACTTCTCTGGGCAGCCTGTTCCAGTGTCTCACCAGCCTCATGGGGAAGAACTTCTTCCTTATATCTAATCTAAATCTACCCTCTTTCATTTTAAAGCCATTGCTCCTTGTCCTTTCACTACATGTCCTTTTAAAAAGTTCCTCAATCCAGCTGTCTTTTAGAGCCCCTCTAGGTACTAGAAGGCTGCTATATGATCTCCCTAGAACCTTCTCTTCTCTAGGCTGAACAATCCCAACTTTCTCAGCCTATCTTCATAGGAGAGGTGCTCCAGCCCTCTGATCATCTTTGTTGCCTCCCTGGACTCACTCCAACAGGTCCATGTCCCTCTTATGTTGGGGGTTCCAAAACTGGACACAGTACTGCAGGTGGGGTCTCATGAGAGTGGAGTATAGGGGCAGAATCATCTTTCTCAACCTGTTGGTCATGATTTTTTGAGGCAGCTTAGGTTATGGTTGGTTTTCTGGGCTCCAAGCACACACTGGTGGCTTATGCTGAGCTTCTCATCAACTAACACTCCAAAGTCCTTCTCCTCAGGGTTGCTCTCAATCCATTCTGTCCCCAGCCTGTATTAGTGCTTGTGCATCGACCCATGTAATGGCTTATAGTGGAGAGTGTCTCCATTATAAAAAGAAATCAAATTATAAGAATGGCAAACTTGTTAATGTCAATGCATGACCACTAAAGCTTCCTCCAGAGATTATGTCAGGTAGGACCTGAGTCAGTGAACAAGCTGTATCAATCACTTATTGGCTTATGTAACTGTCTTTTAGCTAAGTTTTTTTTATTTGTGAAATTACTTACCCAGTCTAAATCTATCCTAATAAAGAAAATGGACTGGAAAACATTCTCTAATCCTAAATGTATATAAACTTTCTCTGTGTCCCAAATAAAGGTGTTCTTGCCTAACCTGCCTGGCAGACATAGGCTGTAGCCTTACCTCCCTCCAAATCACCTGTGGACATCATACTGAGAGTTACTATTTCCCATGCATCCATACTTCTGAGCAAGCATACTGACTATTAAAAAACACGAATAAATATAGATCAGTGCTAGAGCCCACTCCTTGCCCCTAACCATGAATGTCAGAAGGGATCTTGGACTGATTTCTGTGTCATTATGCTTATGTGAGATAAGCTGGGTCTAACAAAGTGGTGTTACACAAACTTGGCTTCAGAGATACTGATGGTATGGACCCACTCGCTCTAGCATCTCACTATAATTATAGAGGCATTATTAAAACACCCTCTGGAAATGCCTTCCCTGATTTATAGAGGCTCAGAGACAAGCTGCTTCCCAGCCTCAATTATATCATTACAAACAGGATGAACTGCTACGTAAGCGTGATGTGTGATGTTGGGTTGCTGTGGTGGATAGTTTGTCACTATACTTTTGGGGGTCCTGATGGACAACAAGTTCAATATGAGTATAAAGTGAGCTGCTGTGTCAAAGAAAGCAAAGAGGATGCTGGGCTATGTTAGCAAGGGCATGACCAGCAGAGACAAATAAGTCATTATTCCACTCTACATAGTGCTAATCAGGCCACACCTGGATATGCTATGTTCAGATTTGGTTCCCATTGTACAAAAGAAGAGATGGACGTGCTGGAGAGGGTCCAGAGCAGGGCCACAAAGATGATCAGAGGACTAGGAAGCCTGTCATATGAGGACAGACAGAGAGAATTGGGTTTGTTCAGCCTTGAGAAAAGAATGCTCAGAGGAGACCTCATCACCATGTTCCGGTATTTAAAGCATGGCTACAAAGAAGATGGAGACTTCCTTTGTATGAAGATTCACATGGAAAAGATGAGGGGTAGTGAGTACAAGTTACTTATGGGGAGATTATGACTGGGCATGAGGGAAATTTTTTAGTACAAGAACAGTCAGCCATTGGAATCATCTCCCCGGAGAAGTGGTAGATTCCCCAACGTTGGACACTTTTAAGGTTTGGCTGGGCAGAGTGCTGGACCCTCTTGTCTAGGCTGTGCTTTTGCCAAGAAAAGTTGTCCCAGATGATCCTTGAGGTCAGTTCCAACATGGTATTCTACGATTCTATGATACTTGTTGCTCAGAACTTCTGTTAGGGGAGACAGGACAACAGAGAGCTCCAGACACTGGCATGGTGTGTGGTGATGTGCAAACTCACTGATTAGTCCAGACAGAGGTCTCTGAGAAGTTCACAGGAGTGTCTTCCACTTTGGAAACCTAGTACTAGTATGATTGTTGCAATTAATATTAGTACTCTCACCATCTTATTTTTATTGATTTACTCTAATTAAAAGCAGGGAGGCCTTAACTATAGACCTCACTTTTATGGCTTTAACTGTAGACACTAGCATGGACTTTGTTTCTGTCAAGGGAGTTTTGTTCCTGATATTTAAAATTTTAAAGCACATTCTTATTTTAAATCTACAATATTTTTCCTCACTCTTCTAGTGCGCTGTATCAGGTGTTTCCCCAACTTGATATAGCCTTCTTACAATGTATTTCTGTCTTATCCTTATCTTCTCATATAAAAACAGGTGCTAAGGGCTTAGGGATGTGTATTTTACAGGTATACTGGATCTGATGGCTGCTCTAAGAGTTTGATTTAACGCATGAACCTGAGCAAGTCTAGTAACAAGCAATATCCAATAAAGCTGATAGAATTATTATTTGTTGGACTTCTGCTACAGGAAAATGTTTCACCGTGTGCGATATAGCCTGATTCATGTTCTGTCATTTATCAAGAGACATCTTCTTATTGGACCTTGTTAACCAGAAAAGAAACCTTTTTTTCTACTTCATGAGAAATAAAACATGATAAATAATAATGGGAGAAATAACTGTCAAGCAATTTACAAATGATATGTTGTGAAAATATGACATCTTTGTGGCTTCTCATAAGAAGACATATGCTGCAGTAATACCATGATGCAGAAAGTGCTTTGCTTATTAGGGATAAAACGAATGTGGATGGATTAATATGAGCTTAAAGCTCAAGTTCAAGTTAAATGAGTCTAATGTCAATCATGGCATTAAAATCTTGTGCTAGGTAGCCAAGAAAAATTACAGAGATGATTCAGGAGGTCACTTTTGACAGTGTTGTGCCGGATAAAGTAGGCACCTTTGTGTCCTAAAGATTTCTGAATTCCTTAGGGTCAGTAGCTGAGTGCCATGCAACTGTCATTCCACCTCAGTGCATTTTCACTGGGTAAGTTGAGGCTTACCCAGTCCCTCAGGATTTGCACAGTGTTTGGGAAGCAATATTAAAACTTTTCCTCAACATCAGTAAAAAAAGATTTGCTTCACCCAGGATTACAGGCATTTTAACATCTCCATCTCTACCTTTATTACTAAGAGAGATAGTGAACCAGAATGAGAACCTAATTTTGGAAACCTGATCAAATTATGCAAGATTTTTTTTTTTTT
>VWYH01004662.1:199612-217361 GCA_013399365.1 Pampusana beccarii | reverse complement strand
CAAAAAACCCCAAACCCAACCCAGTCATTTTACATTTCCTTAAGAAAGCCCTGCTGTTCTTCAGTCTCCTTTTTTAGCTAGCCTGGAGCAAAACATTTATATTCAACTTCAAGTATAAGGCAAGTTTCAAAGCGTCAAAGCTCATAAAATAGAATCCATACCCTGCTACTCACACAACAGTACAGAGACAAATGGGAAACCAGAGTTACAAATCTAAACATTATTACAAGGGAGAAATCTGAACTGCAAAATTGTCACCTCATCACACACACTGGCTACAGGAGACAAGGCAATTTTTGCAAGCTCACAAGATCGAAGGTGAAAGGTAAATGCTGCCCTTTGAAAAGAAAAGGTACTGCGTCTTTTAGCAAAATAAAGGTTTTATTTCTAACTGATGCAAATTCAACATTGCGATCGTGGGGTCTGCCTTAAAAAAAGAAATTGGCAGCAGAATGGTGAAAGAGAGAATTCCAAAGGCCAGCAAAAACATTAGAAACGGAGGGCAGGGGAGCAGTGGCCCAATTTTTTCCTTTTGTTCCCCATTCTTGCTGTTCTGTTCAAACATTCCCAGCCAGCGAATAACCACGGAATACAAAAACAACGCCACATCTCTTGGTTTCTATTTGCTTTTGCAAGACAAGGTGCCACCGCGCCGTTCTGCTAAACCATCGACTCCCAACAACGAGAAGCTTGGGACAGTTCTGCGCAAACACTTCTTACTAGGGAAAGCTATGAAAAGTCAAATATTTACCACACTTTTCCCCCGATTAAAGCAACACAAACGGGTGACGTGAATTTAGGGAGGGGAAGATACACATAAAACATTCAGCAGATGATTCTGAGTGTCAGAGCTCAATATCTTTTAAGGCAAAAGGTGGTAGAGGTAAGTCTGAAAACTTCATAGCACTATCAAGAAACATGGTGAGGGGAAGAATTCTGCTGCTCACAATTAGTGCACCTGAATAGCATTCATTTTATACCCATCTGTGCACATATTAAAAACCAACTTTGCAGCCGGCATCACCATTTTCTTGATTCCTTTAAAAATAAATAGGCTTAAAATTAAAGTTTTAATGGAACGCAGCCAGGCAACAGTGCCTATTCTCCAGTCTTCTCCAGCTCTGAATAACAGAAGATTTTGTTATGAAAAATAGTTCTTATTTCAAATTTAAAATTATTTCCATCTTATACAAACCTGATGTACCCATTTTATCTCCAGGGATGAATTTCTGTTGCCTATGCAGGGAAAAATCTGCACGTGTTATTTTTCACCAGGAAGCTCAAGTTGCCCTCACTTGGGTTCCCCATCCTAATTACAGTTTTATATGCATAAGATATAATGGTTAAGGGAAGTGTTGCCAGTACCATTTAATCAGTCCAAATGAAAACCAAGCCCCACAGTGCTTACTTCTGAGCTTGGAGAGATTTCTTTTTTACAACATTTCAGATTGCTGGCTTTAGTCCTGCATAAATGTTTTCTCTATCTGAGCCCTAAGAAATGCTAAATTATCCACTTTCTCCAAGTAATCGCCATCCTTGATGGTGCCGGGATGTTCACCCAGACAGGGCTCGCTCGGTAGCAACTCCTGAAAGAGCTGAAAACAGGCAGTTGTCATAATAACCCTAAAATAAAGAGCATCCTTATCTCAGAACAAGTAAAGCACTTTGGAAGCTGAATTTCTCATGCTTTCCCTCTGCAATTTTACAGCCCCTCATAATTTTTTATTATTTTATTCGTAATCAGAAGCACGGTGGCGTTTGGTATGTTTTCTTTAGAGCTCCAGGCATTTAAGTCAAGATCACTCGAGAAAGCTGGTGCTCACTTTTAAAAAAGATTAAAAAAAAGCATCCTGCCCTAACTGCAACAATAAAAAGCTGAACACTGCGATCTGCAGTAGGATAAGGAATAAAACAGAGATAAAGTGTAAGACTCCCAAGAACTGATGTGATTACAGCCTACAATGAGCAACCTCAATTCTTGCACAATGTAATGCAATAAGTGATTTTTTTTACAACATACAACAAAATCAGAGGGAAACAAACAAAACCACACTTAACTCCAAAATACTGAAAATAAAGATCAAACATAAATGTTATCATGATGCTCTAGCATTATTGCTACAAGGAACCCGCAGGTCATGCTTTTGTTTCTAAGAGGTAAGCCAGTCTTAAGTCCTTGCTCAGAACAGATCTACAGTTACTTTCAGAGGCTGAATTAATCTCTTTGGACAAAAGAAAGATTTATTTTTTTCCAGAAAAGAATTACAAATCTGCTTTCATTTGTGCCTCAAGACACGGGTATTGTTTTTTATAAGCAGAAGAGTCAACAGTCTTGAAGATTATTAAACAAAGTTTTGCTGACTGCCTGCTCCACCACTACATATAAGCTGCTCCAGCAAAACCCACTCTTCAGAGCCCAAACACTTTAAAAACTGAAGAAAACGGCAAAAAATCCACCTCGCCCCAACCTCCTTGCCAAAAGGGATCTGACAGCCCATCTTAGCTCCCTTTGTCCCCTTCGGCACCACGTTTTTGTGCCCCAGCTCCATGGTTTAAGCCATTTTTGTGCCCCAGGTGCTGCAGCAGCTCTCGCTGCCACCAGGGCTCTGCTCTACAGGTAACACGCTGCAAAACGGAACAGCAGAAAACCTCATTTATTTGTAATTTAAGGCCAAACGCATTAGCATCTTTGACACCCAGGAAACCCACAGAGCCATTAGGAAAGCGCCGCTTCCGAGACACAATGGGCGTCGCTCAAACCCAGGACATCCAGATCGTTTTAAGAGAAAAAATGAAAAATTATTTCACGTATGTTCTTCCTTGGTGTGGATATTCTATCTGCCCAAACAACAATCCCCTGTCCAGCAGCCTCTTTTTTAAGGAAATTCAGGCAGGCTCTCTGCTTCTCCCCCCTGCCACAACCAGAGCACCTGCAGTCCAGCCCTGGATTTTTCAGTGCACGGAAGAACTCTTACATCATTTTTCAAATACTGAAAAAATAAAAAGACTTGCTTCTGTTTTTCCAGTATCCCAATTAGCTGATGGTTTGAACACTGAAGGCTCCAAATAACCCAGCCCAGGGAAGAGGGATTTCTTTGCACTCAGGTACCCCTCAGCACTGAAGTTTTTGCAGTCCTTTTTGGCAATCCAGAACAGCCTCAGTTTTTAAGATGAAACGCACTTAAAGCAGCTTTTCGATGTTGAATCTGGGCTTCATGGCACAAGCACGTGAGAGGGAGAACAGTAACTGAATAAGCTGATGCTTAATTTTTAATCAGAGAAGGGTTCACAGGCACTTTTTATTTAAGCAATTTTACTAGGACACGGTAAGCTTGCAAGTTAGTGCAGAATACCAATCGTAAATTTAAATGAAAAATATCTTCATGTAGCGAGATCTTGTTTAAAAAAAAAAAAAGATTTGCATTTACGAGGCATTGCTTGGGCATAAAGACCTCTGCAGGGACTGGCGGGGAGCGAGTCACTAAGAACAGAAAGAGTTTTCTGGAGCCGTATCTTCATTAAAAAGCAAAGTTTGCCATTGCCGGAGCACACCAAGACGTCCCGACCCAGCAGCTGCTGTAGGAAGATCCCTCACCTGTCTCCATCTCAGCCCCTGACTGTCAGTCACACCTCGGCCAGCCCTCCTGTCTCTGTCTGTGCAAGAGGAATATTGGGAAGAGGGGAAGGAAAAATTGCAAGGCGGGGGAAAATGTACGACAAATAAATCCGGTGGGAAGGAAAAGTCAGAACACAAGGGAAAAGGCAAAGCAATCGGGAGAGGGATTTCACCATCAACACCAGAGATACTTAAAGTAACGTAAAATAGATAAACCAGGGGGAAAAAAACCTCCCAGCATCAAACCTGCCTACTCTAAGATTAAATTACTTATTTTGACTTCTCTTCCCCCCAGTTCTCCATACTTTCCATTTACAAACAAGCAAGAGAGATTTGTACAAGGGTAATTCACACAAAGGGTGCCAGGAGGTGAACCACAGTTACCGAGGCACCTGGATCCGCTCCCTCCCCATCCCCAAGACAGACCGAACCGCTCCTGCTCTTCTTCCCTCCTCTAACTCCAAACGTTCACCTTACTCAGTGCAATTTTCAGATAAATGATTACTTGCATTACTGAAGTTATCAGCTTACCAAGACACATAAATCAGTTTGGAGAATGAAAATGAAACCTAGCAGCAAAAGTAATTTCTCCTCAAGCATGAGATAGGGGCAATATTTGATCACATTAATTTTGCCGGAGAGGGGAACCACATTTGTTTTGGAGCACAATTCAAGTTGATTGAGAGTCTATGAAGCATCAATCCATAACACGCTGCCAAGTCTTTAGCAGAAACCTAAGCCATAGCCTGGCAATTTCTTTCTAGCTGTCACTGCAGTAAGGGTTCACCTTTTCCTAAAATCCTCAGCCTTGAAAAATCCACATTTCCCAACACCGCAGCTCTGTAACTACAGACCCAACCATCGCCCGCCCTCCCCCGGGGACAATCAGTGCCGTCCCTCAAATAGCCAGCACTTCATATTCACCTGCATCCTGCTCCAAATGCAGCTGCTACTAAAGCCACGCTATTGCATTTCATAACGTCTTTAAAAATCCCGTCTAATATTGCACTACCAACACGTTTTGGTATCCTGCAATCACCTCGCCATTAACACAGCTTATTTAGCGTAACGATTTACCAGGATGATGTCCGTTAAGACTCCATTATTTATGTCATCCTCATCTCAGGAGTTGCTTTATTCTGCCAAATCGATCCATTTAGCTTCGTAAGACACAATGTGAACATAAAACAGTTAAATCGTGGCTAGTTGGAATCCAAGATCTTGTTTTACCACTTCTACACATAGGTGTTCTTCCCTTCAACTTAATACAAGCATCTTTACTACTAGCTGTATTTAAATCAAAGGAAATGTAGGTTTCTCAGTTACTATCAGTTGGTCTAATCCCTCCTCACCCCATTTTCAAGCTCCACATACCCGTATTTGGGCTCTGACTGCTTGAAAACCATTTTGCCCATGCACATTTTCAAACATTTAAAGTTTATTTAGTATAAAGACTTTGGTGTCAACTAAAAAGGCAGAAGCGGCATCACCTGGCGATCTCAACAGCAACCCCACATCTGACCTGCTCACCGAGCTGCTCGAGGACTCGCGAGCTGATGCAGACACCACGAACTGCAGCTTTTGAGAAACAAATGGAAAAACAAGTGTCCTCAAACAGAATAAAGCAGTTACATCTGCTGCAGCGGCACAGAAAATAGCACCATCAGCGAGGATGAAATATTCACTTGCTACTTCAGTCAGCCTCCAGCAACACACAGTAGGTTTTTAAGGGGCAAATACAACCTCCCAAAGAAATAAGTGCTAAATGCTGCCTTTTCCTTGCTAAAGTTTTCCTTTCCCCTCCTCCCTCCAAAAGGCAGCCTATTCCTTTGACTTTTCTACCTAGAAAATATTACAGGAAACCCCAGCACTGACAAACTCCCTAGAAACAACTCCCTAGAAGCCAGTCAGTAACAAGTGAAGCTGTAAAAACAAAAACCAAATAAAAACCTTAGCTCACCCCTTACTAAGGATAATGACCCCGGTTCATGAGCTATTTCTACCTAATCAGTCCAATGCGAGATTTTCTTTTTGCAGTCGCTATTCCCAAATAATCAGGCTGTCTTTGCAAACGAGTCAGAGGAGCAGGCACACCAGAGCAGAGGCATTTTGGCTGGAGGAAAAAAAAAAAAGACACGGATTTGAGGAAAAAAAAAAGGTTTGTCAGAGGGGTAGAAAACGAAACACTTGTGTCTTTTTTCTGTAGAAAATTACAACCAGCAGGAATACAGCTGCTCAATGACCCAAGTGATTTAACTTGCTTTGCACAATCTGTGCCAGCGGGACGTGATTCTCCTGAGAATTTTGAAGTTTCGCACCAAATGGAGAGACCCTCCTTGAAGTTCCTGCCCTGTGTCCAGTTCACAGCCACCTACCTGTGTCTGCCCTACAAGAACAAACTAAAAAAATCCCAGAGCAGTAAAGCGGATTTAAGAGGTGTTTATGGCTCAGTTGGCTCCAGCAAAACTGGTGTGAATTCTTAACAAATAAACATGTGTTTCACAAGAAAATAATCCTGGAAGAGAAAGATATAAGTAGCCTGAAGAGAAAGTAGAAGCCTCACTAGGCTGTGCAGGTGACAATTCAATAGGCTTGAGCTATCTGCAGATCCACGTCCAGCTCCAGAAACATTTCTTTTTGGAGGCAGAATAGCAGAGGATCGTCCCAGAATTTGACATGGTGAAGTCTGTAACTCTTTTTCTCACCTCCAACGAGGAGGAAAAAGACTTGTGAACCCACTGAGAACGTGAATTTCAATATCACCATATGGTAATTTCCCCATTTCCCATTCTTCTTTTGAACAGAAACATCACCTGCCCCAGTCATGGCCACTTGCTTCTTTAGAAAATGCCTCTCCTGCCCAAACAGACACACTTGGATAACATACATTCTAAGAAATTTTAAATAAAAATCTTACTGAAACAAACAAAAAAGTTACAGCATCTGCATTTCATCTACCAGATGGTGATTTCTTGGGAAGAGAACAGCACTGGTTCCCCCTAAAAAAGGAAAAGTCAGTCTGAACCTCTGCAGTTGCTTTTCCAGCAACACTTTATTAATTCAGCTTGAACTTCAGAGAGACAAAAATATGGATAAGCCTGGCAAGTACTTTGTGGTTTTAGAACATGACCCGAGGAGCTCACTTTCAGCGTAAACAAGCCAACAATAAATCCTTGGCCCCATCCAAGGTGGCCGGGCAGATTGCACACACGTGCTCATGTGCTGCTGTGAAGCAAACGTCCCACCAAGTAGAGGACCAGATAAGTCACAGTGCTCGATCGCTACCACCCACCACCTCCCTCCCCACGGCCATGAAACCAAAAACCAAAACATCTACCAGCGGATGGAGTTGTTTTAACTTTGCAGTCCACCAAAACTTGCGCCAAGAGAAAAAAAAGTGGATTCTGTTAATGGAAACTGCAACCTTAAAAGCACACAATGAAAGACATAGTTAAGAGATTGTAAGAAGAGGTGTTTAAAAAGAAAAATAAAATAAATACCACCTCCTCATATCAGTGCTAGAGGGGGGCAAACTCCTGGGCAGCTCCAAGGGACGGCAAACCTGATGCACACACACACACAGAGCATCCTGTACAGTGACAATCCTCGTGTATTTTTTAACACCAACTGGCATAAGGCACGCAGCAGCTCTTGCAGATCTTCCTTGTGTTTGTACCACAGCTATGATTTTAGTGAAGAAAAAAAATACAACTACTCTCCTAGCTCTTGAAGCAAAGATGCCAGAGACGGAAAGTTTACATCGAACTAATGAAAACACAGATGTTGAAGTGGTGGTACATTACACAACCAGTCTATACAGATACCGAGTCCGATTCCCACGTTGTCGTAGAGCAGCTCTGTCTGCATCGCAGACTGACACACTACAAATCATGAAGCTGCAGATTGACAGCTCTCGTGTTTCAAGCGCAGGTCAGCGGCAGCGCTGGTCATCTCAAATCATGACCTTCTTTCTTGCTGTCTGCATGAGGATCTTGGGTTTCACTTTGAAGAGCTATGAACTCCAACAGTAACAGAAAAACTTAAGAAATTGAGCTTGAGAGACCCCGGAGAATTAGGAGTAAAAACCCCACCCTACAGAAGCCAACTGTTTTCTATTTAAAGTAATGATTTTCTGGTTGCTTATTTTAAGTCACTGATTTGTTTTGCAGCAGGTTGAGGAAGGGTGACAAGCTGTCCCAGGCTGCAGTGACAGAAGGGAAACCACATAATGAATCAGAGGCTGTTCACGCAAAGCATTTAAGGACACACATTCAAGGCTATTAGAAGCCAGGACAAGTTGCTGGCCTGCCCTTGGCTGTGTATTCCCACACACGTGGCTACTCAAAATTCCCAGGCACCAGGCAAAGACAACCCAGAATTTATTAGCCAAGGACTTTTCAGATAATGCTACAGAAGCCCCAGTGAAACAATGAATGATCCAAAGAGTCAAGATGTTTATTTTTTCTATTTTATAGTATCTTAAATCTTTCGCTAAGGGGCAAGCCTGCAAACACTTTCAGACGGTATGTGCTTAGGCAGACATAGTACGTTTCAACTCTGATTTTGCTGCGAGTCCTTGCATTTCTTACTAAGAGTGTCAAACACACCTCCTCATTAAGAGATAGCCATGCCACTTGCAACACATCTTTCTCAGAACTCTTCTGCTTTTAAAAAAGTCAAAATACTCTTCTCAAATGCATAGAACACTGGCTACAAAACTCAGCAACCCTGGGTGACTGTTTCCTACTGGATGATCTCAAACAGCATCACCAGACCCAAAGTCAAGCTTACACCAAAATATTTTTTCACTAACAGACCTGCAATGTCCCAGCAGTAAGTAATTAACAACTATGCTTTTTTTATTGTTGTTCACAAGCATCCTCATTCCTACTGAACTGCACTGTGTTAAAATACTGTGAACCAGCAAGGCCACCAGAAACTGGGGAAGAATAAAACAAACATTTCTACACCTCAGCTCAATCCATTTGAAGAAGTGTTACTGCAGCAAAAGGAACAGCACACAGCAATGCATTTTTATAATAAACCAAATATGATTGCTACAGAATTTCTTTTCCTCAAGAAATGCAAAAACGGTTGTTTCCACATTCTAAATCTAAAGACAGCTGATGGCTCCTTCAAATATCACCTGAAAAATGTAATGCTTACGGGAAACTGCTTCAAAGCCCTTCTGAGACTTCAAATGATTTGCAAGTCTTGCAGTTTGTCCTGTTAAACTACCCGAGGAAAACAGCACAATCTCTCTCTGAAAACGCTACCATGAGGTTATCCAGGAACTTCACTTCTCAGCCCAAGAGGCACAACATGAACCCATAGATAGAAGTTACACAAGGACTAAAAAGGCACAGGGAGCCCCAGAGAGCCCCCAGTAGGCAAACATTAATGATGTAAGCAGAGCACACCATTCTTTTTCCTCCAGAGCATGCAACTTCAAACTTCTTTAGTTCAGGAAGCATAATGTGTACCACAAAAGCTTCTGCAAAAAATGGGTCATTCAGAGAACAGGCCATTTCAGTAAGTAAAGAACGGGAGTTACATAAGCTTAAGATACACGTTATACTTTTTCTTACGTACTACTGAAAACCAGAAACTTTAAGAGGATGGTTATAAGCCACAAGACCCTCCATGCCCTCTTCTGGCAGCACCTATACTGGCTAAAGAAGCTGCTGCCCAAAACTGGTGCCCACCACAACCCCCTCCAGGGTCCCAGAGAAGTGGGCAACACTGATGCTAAAACACATTCACCTCATACCTCAGGGCTGGCCAAGAAATGCTTTGCTGCTCCAGATGGACAAACATACACAATTTAAGCATTTTCAATTACTTTTGGTTGTGTGGTTGCTGTTGTTTTTTTTTCCAAGACACCTCCTTATGTTCAAATAGGTTTTTACTGAATGCATAAAAATAGGGCGTTACATTGGGTTTGGGTGATTTTTTGGACATATAATGAAATTGGTGCAACTGATGCTGGGTTGACAGGAAGCTCCAGGCAGCGGGCTTTTCCAACAGCTCACTCCCACACCTGCTTCACTCCTCCTTCCAACAGAAACGTGAACACTACTTCCCACAGTGCAGAAAGGCAACCTGTTTTCCTACAGCTTTAGGAAAAATTACAGGTGAACGCTTCAGAACAAGAGTAATTCCAAGCAGGGTGGATTTAAGGGTAAATATCAGAGAGGTTATTAGTTCAGGAGAGTTAAAGGTACCTAAGAGCAGCATGCTGCGAGTTGCAGTGCCCAGCAGGCAGAAACGCCACCCTTACCTGTAGCACCTGTAGCTGTATTCACCCTCAGCTTGTGGGTCAGGAACAAGGGATTATTTCTCAGCAGTTGCAGGGCTGTGGTCTAAAAACAAGAAGGAAACATAATAAAAGATTATAACTCTGCGCTGCACACAGCCTCACTTCTGGCAGGCATACTCTGCATTTCACTGCTCGCACCTCAGACTGCCCACCAAATAAAGCCAGGAGGGGGGAAAAAAATGGTCATGCAGCTGATTAATAGAAAAACAGCCAGGCGTTTAATTCAAGTGTGTTTCTAGAGGAAAAAGCCTCAAAAAACCCCGCCGTGTTTGACCCCCCCACTACCCATCACCCGACCCCACCAAACACATTCAGATTTATTGGCTTTCCCGCGCAGCTCGTTAAACCAAAGGCAAACACGGTATTCCTCAGCCCTGCCACGATAAAGATCAGGCCTTTCCATACCCTCAGCAATTTACTAACCCAATTTCACCCTTCTTCCAGAGACAAACCGCGCGTTACGCGCGGTTGGGCCGTTCAGTGAAGTTAAAGCTGTTTAACAAACCGCTATCAACAAAAAGCGTTCCGGCGTTTGCTGTAACACACAGCGATAACTCGCCCAGCCCCGGTAACGCCACAAGCAATAATAAACCAAGCCCGTGGAGCAGGGGCTCGACCCCAAAACGCTCCTTGCAGGCCCAGGCACCACAAGGGGACTCCCCTCAGCCCCCTGGCCTGCGCCCCTCAGGCGTTCCCGCCGCGGAGGGGAAGGGCGGGCCCAAGCGGAGGGACCGCGCCCGGCTGTGCCCTCCCCGCCTCAGCCCTGCGCTGTTTTGCGCTGTTCCGTTCCATTCCGTCCCTCCCGGCCCCGCTCACCTCAGCTCAGCTCGGCTCGGCTCGGCCCCGCCGCCGCCGGCCCCGCCTGAGGGAGCACAGGCCCCGGCCGCGCTTCCGCGGGCTGTGGCAGGACGGGAAGGGGCGGGGCCTAGGGCGGGGCCTGAGGCGAAGGGGCGTGGTCTTGTCGGGAGGGCGGGGTTTATGGCGGGAGGGCGGGATCTAGGGCGGGGCCTCTGTGGCTCCCGGGAGACTCCGAGAGGAGTCCATAGTTTTCTTGAGTCTATAGTTGTCCTGGAAGACCCGTGTGTAGGGTCTCAGGGGCTTATATACAGGTCCTGGAAGTCACAGAATCCCAGAATGTCAGGGGTTGGAAGGGACCTCGAAAGCTCATCCAGTGCAATCCCCCCGGAGCAGGAACACCCAGCTGAGGTTACACAGAAGGTGTCCAGGCGGGTTTGAATGGCTGTACAGAAGGAGACTCCACAACCTCCCTGGGCAGCCTGGGCCAGGCTCTGGCACCCTCACTGGGAAGAAGCTTCTTCTCATATTTAAGTGGAACCTCCTGTGTTCCAGCTCGAACCCATTACCCCTTGTCTTACCATTGCTTGTCACTGAGAAGAGCCTGGCTCCATCCTCCTGACACTCACCCTTTATATATTTATAAATATTAATGAGGTCAAGTCCTGTGTGTAGGGTCTCAGGGACCTATGTGTATAGATCCTGTGATGCATGTGTATGCTGTTGGAGGAGCATTTGTATAGGTGCTGTATAGGGCTTGTATATAGGGCTCGAAAGACCTGTATACAGGGTCTCAGGGGCTTATATTGTAGGTCCTGAAAAAGCTTGTGCGTAGGGTATGAGGAGCCCATCTATAGGTCTGGAAGGAACTGTTATATACAAGGGTCTCAGGGGCTTATACATAGCTCATTAAAAGGGTCTCAGGAGTGCATACATATAAGGTCTGAGAAGCCTAGAAAACCAGGGCCTGAAAGGGTCTATACACAGGGTTTGCGGGATCTATATGCAGGGTCTGAGGTACCTATGTGTAGGTTTAAGGCACCAGTGGGCTAAGGCAGCTGGGTCTGAGGGGGCTGCAAGGCCTTGGCCATTTCTGCCATACCCTGTGAAGTCTCCCTGTTTTTATTTCTGCAATAGGAAGTTCTCACCCTCCAGACAAATGCTTCACATGCTGGAGGGGCTCCCCGCTCACCTGTGTCCATACGTAGAGCCTACGGGTGACGGAGGTGCCCTTGGCACTGAAAAACCTCCCGTGAGAACCAGAAACCCAGCATGAGAAAGAAAGGAAGTTTTTCTGTCGCTGTAGAAATGCAGAAAATTCCATTTTTCAGGTGTGATCACCTAAACTGCAAGTGCCTTGGCAGTTTATGAACTGAACTGCTTTCTCTAGCCATTTTTTCTTCCTCCTGGCACACCTGGCTGAGCAACTCCCTGTGTTTCTGATGACAACTCGCTTTAAAAACCAAAAGGATCCTCTCACGAGAAATGTGTCTCGTGATCAGGTAATTCTGCAGGGTCCAGCACAGTTGCTGCTCCAGCACGGTGGCGAGAAGAGCTGACACTGCTGGATGACCCGAATTAGCAATTAAACAGCAATCATGGCCTGTCATAACTATCCCTCACCCTCCCAGCTGTGCCCACATGCCTGGCCATGCACTATTAGCCATATCTGCCTATTTCTGCACGGGTTTCCTCCCTCTGCTATTGAATTTACAAACAAAATCTTCATGGGAAAGTTTATCTTTTCTATTGACCATAATATTTACAAAGCACTGGAGGAAATATTTCTACTGAGCTGCCAGCCTGACACCTCCCACCACAACAAACTGGGGAGGTACTGGGAAGGGCTCAGGATGACGATCACAGGTAGGAAACCTCTCTTTAATCAAGATACAAAATATATTTGTGCCCTGCTGCTGCCATAACAGCACATCCTTCATGTGCCTGCAGCGCTTCGCCACGAATGGATGGGGCTGCCTGACCCTGGAACACACAGATGGGGAACCTGGGTGAGAAAAGCATCATCAGAGGAGAAAGGAACACGAGGAAAGATGGGAGAGGAGGAAGAAAGAAAGAGAGAAAGAGAGGAAGGAAGGAAGGAAAAGATAAAAGGAGAGAAGATGGGACAAGAGAGGAAGAGAGGAGATGGAGAGAGAGAGGGAGAGGAAGGAAAATTACATGTGCAACACATTTCCATGTGGAAACACTCCCCAACATGGTTTCATCTTCTACCAAAGAACACGAAGAAGACTGGATCCTGGGTGCAGCATCCATCCTGCACTCCCTGCATCTGGTACCCAAACTGGCACTGGCAGAGCTGGGAGGGGGCGCAGCAGCAGAGGGGAGGGGAGCAGCGGCTGCTGCAGGCCGGTAGCGATTTTGAAATCAACAACTGACTTCCAAAACCCTCTGTGAGGCCCAGAGATGGAGAACACAACAAACCTTCCCATGCACAATTTATCGGAGAGGAAAGCAGCACCAAGGGCGCCGCGCCAGCCTAGCAACGCTGTGATTTCAAGTAATCCCGTGCATTTAGCCGTAAGGAAGGCGTGTGCCTGATCACCTCACCTGAAAGGGGCCTTTTTGGATGACAAAGGAGCTGGGAAGGAAATGTGACACCTTGAAAATACATGTGGCCAGGTGTTGTCAACAACCGGGACTTGGGGCAATAAGTGTCGCTCTCCCAGGACAGAGCGATGCTCGGGATTCCCCATCCCAAATGACTCCTGCAGTGCCAGGAGAACACAATTTTTTTTAGCCCTTGTTCAGACGAGACAGTCCCAAAATGTAAACTTGGAGGCTGAACCAAGGGAGGGATCCCAGCAAAGCCGATGGAGGGATGTTATTTTTCTGGGGTCACGGGCAGGCACGTCGGGTCCTGGGGCTGTGCCCAGCGGCTCAGGAGTGGGATGGCAGCAGGAAGGGAAGATGAGAAAGGCACGCCTGGGTCATGTGTACCTTGGCATCCAGATCAGAGGGAGGATTCACTGCTGCGGAGGCTAATTTTAGGTATTTTAATTTTAGTTGCTTCCATATGCCTCTTAGGTTGGCTCTCTTCGGGCTTTAATGAACCCCCATTAAAAAACACATTTTCTGGAGGCATAAATAGGTGGTGATCGCTCTTCAGGAACACAGGAGGCTGCTGGATCCTGGGGAGCCCCACTGCTGCCCTCCTGCAGAGAAAACGCTGCAGGGATTTGTAGGACGAACCTTTTGGCAAGGTTTAAGGTGATGCAAAAGAGACTTGGAGGGGTCGGGGTGCAGCAGCATGTGGAGCTCTGGCCATCACTGGCAGAGATGCCAGACCCTGAAAGGAGATGGGAGGAGAATACGCCACAATGAGCAAATGCTAGAGTGTTTGGGTAATTCAGGGTTTATTTTGGAGGTCCTACAAGGGGACAGGGACCGCTGTCCTGCCCAGCCCAGGGGCATTTCCCCATCACATCTTATTGTTCCATGAGCAGCTGTTGTGGTGCTCGGCTTAGAGAAATGGCTGGTGCCGTTCCTCTATCGGCAGGTAGACTCTTGCCCCCTGACCTCACGGCTGTGCTGTTATCTATGTCAGTCTGAAAGCACCGATCTTACTTCTAAATAAAAGGCGATAAGATGCACTTGGACCTGGTATCCACCCGAATTTCCTCACCCACCCATGTTGGCTACACCTGCAGGATTTTGCACATGCATTGACCACCATGTGTGGGATTTTGCGAGTACCGCAGCCCCAGACAGTTACAGGAATAAAATAAGGTAAATCATAAATTTATATAACACAAAGAAAGCCATGAGCCCATAAACCAAGAGACCATTTGTGGGGGTTTATTTGTTCGTTTCTAGCCATCTTATTTGATCCTAGCACTTCGGGGCTTGCTGAGGTCTGAGCCAAAGTGTTTTGCTTGCTTATGGCTCGTTGCACACTCGCTTTCTCTTAAATCAGTATTTTATTTGCAGAAGGACTGTATCCATGCCTCTGTCAGCAGTCGGGATGGTTGATGGAGGTTTTGAGGCTTTAGCTTTCCACTTCAGTCTTTCCCACAGCAATAATATTAATTGCAAGTGCTGGTGTGCTTTTCCCCATCAATTCTTCTCAGGAGCAGCTTTCCAATATTCAGCCAGCTGTAATTATAAGCACCAGGAGAAAGCCTTGTTAAATACATTATATTATTAAGGTTTTCCAAGAGTGGAAGATGCTTCTAGCAGAGTACCAGGAGCTATTTGACCTAAAAAGACAGGGTTTCATTTTGGTGCCAATATTCTCACCCTTTTCGCCCCCTGTGCTCTTGAGAAGCCATTCCCTGCCGGCTCCTTTAATTGCACGGGGTATTGATCTCAGGGCTCACTTTTAAATCCCATTTATATGCATTGTAAAGAGTGCCCACATGCTCAGCACGGGTTTGCTAATGAATCATTGGCCTTCCTGCTGCCATCGGCCTTTGCTTGCAGCCCATCTTCCCCCACCTCTGTCAAATACTCCCTGGAAATGTTTAAGCTCTGCCTAAAATATGGCTTCAGGTGGGCACTTCTAGCTCCCCTTTACACAGAAATAAATATCTAAACATACAATATGAATGGCTGGAGGAGTAGTTTGAGCAGTTGGGGCAGGTCTGGCAGCCCAGCGTCTGTTGGTTTTCCCCTGTCCCTGCCCTCCCTTGGAGCTGCTGGCACCCAAGCCCCCGTAGGAAACCCCGTGGGGAGGACACCATGGGCTTACCTAAACATATCTCTGCTCACCCAGCCGAAAATAAAGTGCTGGGTTGTGTAGTTTATGGCTTGCAGAGGTGGCTCTGTCCCAAAACGTTGCTGGGTCTGCATCCTCTGCCCTCCCTGGGACCTTCCCCATGCTGAGAACTTCCTTCCTCCCCCTTTCCTGCCTTTCTGATCTCCCTTTTCCAGCTCCTCTGGGCTGCATTAATGCCAGTTTTGCCATTTTGAAGCTTTAAATCCATACTGTGGAGCGGCTGATGTCCCCAGAGAGGGACACCCTGGCTGTGGTCCACGAGGCGGCTCTTTGGTCCAGATGTGCCCCAGAAGCATCTTCCAGTGTGAAACCCCTCCGGGTCATCACAATGCTGCAAGGTACAAAATCCCCATTTTAAAGCCTTTTTTTCAGTCCTGCTGTCAGTTTTCAGTGTGGAAGAAGAGGGAAATACAAGGAGCAGGGGCTGAGCAAAGGTTTGATCTGATCTGAGCAGTGGAGCTCAGAGCAGTTGCTGCAATAGGTCTCCTTGATCTTGCAAGGAAAAGCCAGTTACTACTGAAGTGCTAAACGAGCCGCACTGGAAAGACTATGGGTAAATCCTTCCAGAGGGACACAGTTGAGTTCTTATGGCTTATAGCATGTTTTCCCAGCCAGCGAAGGAAGGAAGGAAGAACCATCCCTGCAGGAAAACTCAGCCAGAAAAGAAGAGGATTGCTCAGGGACCAGCTGTGTGGCTCCAAAATGACATTGCTCAGGGAAAAGCTGTGAAGATACCCCTCAGTGTCTGAGCAGATGTGAAGGCAGGACTCGGGGAAGGCAGCACTGGAGAGAGGTGGGGACGGAAGGAGGAGGGCACTAGCGTGTTGCAATGATGTGGGTGATGGCTCAAGTGCATCTGTGTCACCCCATCGCTCCGTTGTGCTTCCCTCTGTATTTTCAGGAGGTCTCTGTGGCAAACAGCGGTGGTAAATAATAGCCGGAGTCTCTCAGCCCATGTGTTCCTGATGCTTTTGGCAACCTCCAGCCTCGTCATAGCTTTCTCCCTGTTAATTTCCAGTGACTCTCCTTTCCTGAGCATCCTCCCAGGAGAAGGTGCATCCCAATTGCTCCACACAGTGAGGACCCAGGGCTCCTCCACTTCAAAAAATAATAATAATAATACTACAGGATCACAGCTACTTTTAAGCCAAAGCACTTTATTTCTGTCACAGCTGTGATGGTATCACTGCATATGTGAACCGCTTGTGCATTTATAAAGCTCCATTTTCTAATGAGCAATTCTGGGGCCACTTCCAGTACAAAAAGCAATGGGCTCATTTCCCTTCCGGACTATTCCTTCCCAGGAATTAAAAAGGAGCTGCCGGCAGTATTGTAACAGCTCCCAGGCAGAAGTGAAAAGTCTTTTCTAAGGAAAATAATCTGAGTAAATCACCTTTCAAGAAACAATTGAGCACATATTGCTTATTTAGCCCAGATACTGGTGGCCTGGCCCACCACGTGTGCATGTACATGTGTCTCTCTGTAATATATATATATTTATTTTTGCTCACCTACTTGTTATACCGCTCATCAAAGCTGGCGAGGGGGGCGAGGGGGATGCCACTTTGGCCTAGTACCCCAAACCCCTGTGCCATGCTGCATTCCCAGGGCCATGGCAGCAGCTTTGCAGCCCTCCTTGCTGCACCCTGTCACCCTGCACCCTCTCCTTGGTGTCCCCCTCCCTAGCACACCCCATTATCTCCCTGCACCCCATTATCTCCCTGCACCCCACCATCTCCCTGCACGACATGACCTCCTTGCACCACATCACCTCCCTGTACCCTGTCATCTCCCTGCACCCCATCACCTCCCTGCACCCCATCAAGTCCCTGCACCCCATCATCTCCCTGCACCCCACCATCTCTCTGCACCCCGGCCTGGCCCCGCCCCTCCCAGCTTGGCCCCGCCCCTCCCGGCCTGGCCCCGCCCCGGCCGGCCGGCCCCGCCCCGCGGCGCCCCTTGCTGGGGAGTTTCCCTGCCCTCTAGCCGGAGCGCGGCCCCGCCCACCGGCTGCAGGGGAGGGAAGGCAGCGGCCAATCGCCTCTCCGGACGGGGCACTCTCGCGGCGCCGATTGGCTGCTCCGCCCTGGCTTGACAAGCCCCGGGCCGGCGAAGGGGGTGCTCCGATTGGCCGGCGCCGCCGGCTGGCCCCGCCCCGCCGCTCCCTGTCCCTCCCTCCCCTCACCCTCCGCCCGGGCGGCAGCAGCAACGGCCGCCGCCGCAGCAGCGTGAGGCGGCTCCAGCGGCGCGATGGCGGCCACGGCGGGCAGATCGCTGCCGCTCC
>VWYH01004662.1:112864-199417 GCA_013399365.1 Pampusana beccarii | reverse complement strand
GTGCGGGAGCGGCCCGGCGCAGCCCGCGGTACCGGGGACGGGCTCCCGGGGCGGGGGTCGGGTCCCGGCGGGGTGCGGCCGCCAGGTGGCGCCTGGGGCCGCCGAGAGCCCGCGGGGGGGTCGGGGGAGGCGGCAGCTCCCGGTGTTTGGGGCGGGGGGTGTCGGAGGGACCGCACCGGGACGGGAGGCAGCGAGTGCCCAGCGCATCTTTGCCTTCTAAAAAATAATTTTCCCCTTTTTCTGGCTGCCCCCCCCCTCAAGGTCAGTCGGGGGAGAGGTACCGGGGGGCTCCCCGGGTCCGTTCCGAGGTTGGTGTGCTTGGGGTGGGGGGGAAAGAGGGGCGTGTGTGTCCAAAAAAAGCCCGTTTTTGTTGCCTCCCCTGCGGAAGGAGCACGTTTAATGGCTTTGCCAGCAGACTGGCAGCACACGCGTTGCTTACTATGTGTCTTAAAGGGAAAAAAAACCCCGTAAAGGCAGCAGGTTGCGTCTTGGAACTCGAGAGATTTGCTAAAAATACCGGGAGGTTGTTTTTGTTTTTTTTTTTTCTTTTTAAACTAAGGGAACAGTATGTAACCGTGGGATATTCTTCTAGCTTTTGCCACAATCTGTTTTATCGCCGGCTATAAAAAAGCTGCCGTCGGAGGTGTGCACCTGTCGCTCACTTGTTGTTTTGCTGAACCGACTGATCATGAAGCTACCTAAAGCCACGAAATTATCTATTAATCAGGTGATGGAGCAGCGCTCTGAGCTTCCTTGGAACAGCAGATATAATGCTGAGTCCCAAGGGTACTGTTTAAAAAGCAAATAAGTGTTTGTGCCTTGTATCTCCAGGGTGCCGGTAGTTTCTTTAATGGTGTCGGTATGTTTTCACAGCGAGGGGACGCCAGAGGTTCTGTCTGTATCGAGTGTCTCAGTGGCATCAGTCCCATATTTGCAGTGTGGTCATTCACATGTGTGAAGTGCGATTTCTGCAGCGTTTGACTTCGGACTTTGTAAATACCAGCCTGGCAAGCGAGGCTGCCAGTGCTCTGGATTCTGCTCAGGTGTGGAACAGCCTTTTCGGCTTTTGTAATTATCATTTAAGTTGTTGCTTTTAAGCAGTTATCTGGCCTAGAAAATAATAAATTATTTATCTAAATTTAGGTTGACCTTTGTGATTAATTTAACAGAGACTCCAATTCGTGCTTGATTTCACTAATCAGGCTAAGTGTAGCAGTAAACGCGCAAGAAGATTTAAAAACAGCTATTAAAAAATATCCCAAATCTCTCCTGTTTGCCTGGGATACTTCGCTGCTGCTGTGGCCCGAGCTGAGTGGATGTGGCTGAAGTGTGGGCACGCACAAGAGCAAAAATCCTGGTTTTTCCTTCGAGGAAGAAGGATTTTGCATGTGTCCCTTAGACGGATGATTAGAAAGTTCTTCTGCCTGTATTACCAGTTGAGTTATACTGTTTGATTTTTGGTAGCTCGGCTGTTAGCCATTTGTGGTGTTGCTGTGATTAGTTTGCAGGCTTTTCTTCTTTTTCAATAGAGAGGTTGTACGCAAGTCGGTTTAGTAGGTGTTGAATGGTGAAGTGTCTGTGTGAAACTAGCAACCAAGTGAAACTTGGTCAGATCGGATCAGTACCCAGTATCCTAACTGTTCCTCTTGACAGCATCTGTGATGTTCCTATTTATCTCCTCCCAGAAAATATATGTTATCCTTTCCATCGTGCTGCACTTGTGAAACTATGTGGCCTGGTGGGATAGAGTAGGAACCCAAGGGCTGCTGAATAAATGATCTCTGAGGAGAAATTGCAGGAGCTGGAGCTCTTCATACTGAAGAGAAAATCAAAAGGAGGTTGCTGCAAAGAGGAAGCAGAAAAATAGGAAATCTGTGTTAGAAAGGAGAAATAGTAATGGGCTTACAGTGTGAAAAGAGGGATTTGGTTAGCTGCTGGGAATTTTTTTACTGACGGTGAGTAGTGAAATGCTGAATTATTTCCCAGGAGAGATGTTCAGTCTTCATTATTGGAGGAGGTTAGGACAGGTTAGACTTGCATCAATCACCTATAGCTGATGAAGAATTGATCCTGCTCTGTGATAGGGCTGAACTGTGTAAGCTTCCTGAGTCTATAGATTATATTGGAAAATAGGTAGGGAGAGTTTGCATAATATAGATGTAATTAATAGAGTGACTGTATAGGGTATGTCTGTGCAGTATTGTTTTTAGTACAATAAATTCTACTGTGTTACTTCTCAGGATGGCTGGTTTCTAGCAGAGGTGATAAATTACATGGGCTTTCTTGAAATAGGGTGGAAATGCTAAATGGTTTTATGGATGAGTTCTTTCAAAAGGGATATAAAATATGCTGGAAGAGCCTGGACCAATTGACCAAGCCAGTGGGAGAGGACAGGACTTTAAAACAAACAAATAAACCCCTCCGGATGGATAAAGAATGAGGTGGTGATAACGTCAAACAGTAGAGAGGGCAAGAAGGTCCAAACTCTTGAGTAAATACTTGGTTTATGAAGGTTCAGATGGGAATACAGTAATGTTGGGAGATGTAGGGCTTGAATGAAGCATTTGCAGCTTTCATAAGAGCTTGGAAAGCTGAGGGAGTTGGGAGAGGTCAGTGGGATCAGCGTATGGAAGTGGGGTTATGGAGAACCCTGCGAGTCTTCATGTTCTATCCTAGCAGAACGGTATCGCTGGGTGAGAGATCTTGGGAGGAGGATGCAGAAAATTTGAATGGGAAATTAACTTATTGATCTTGCAATAGGAAGAAGCAGGCAGGAGGAAGTGTTTGCTGATAGTTGTGAGTTTCCCCTTTGAAAGTGATGATGTTGTTCCTTGCAGGATGACTGCGAAAGGTGAGGAGAGAGCTGGTTGGCATAGCCAGGTAGGAAGTGGGGCTGGAGCATCCATAGTGTTGGAAGAATATGATAGAGCTGAATAAATGGATTTAGAACAGAGGCAGCAGAGGTTGGATCTCTCCCAGTCTTGCTTAAACAATATGCGAGAGTGAAAGAAGCCTTGTAGAGGAGGAGAGTCGGCAAGCACGTGTGCAGCGGGGAAACTGCAGGAGGAGGCTGGAGGGGTTGTCGTGTCGGGGGGATGGCTGCGGCTTTGGCGATGAGTACGGCTGAATAGTTCATAAAGCGAAACATCAATAGTATTGGTTTTTGTTTTAAATCGGTGCTGTATGCGCGTCCTCAACAGGAGGAAGCTGTGGAGAGCTGACGCGTCGCTGCGAGGTCTCATCTGAAGGTGGGAGGTGAGAGAGGCAGTTTGTTTAACCTGACCAAGGTAACTTCTGCTGGTGAGAAGACCAGAAATGCCAAAAGTTGGTATCAGCAGGCAAGAGGAGGTGGAAAAAAAGTATTGTGTGTGGTTTCTTTTTCTATAGGCCGGCTACACACAAGAAGTGGCCAAGGATGGAGAAGCAGCGAGAATGGCGGGGAGGAGGTCACAAACGCGCAGTCCTGTGCACCGGCTTCTTAAGCAAAAAGAGTGGAATTGGGATGGAGCCAAGTGCTTGGTGGGCACCTAGGTGGCATTTCTCAGTTTAGTGGTGTTTGCTAGGTTATAAACTGGTGGGAAGCACAGCAGCCATAAATCACAGTACTACCTGCTCATTAAGGCCATTTGCCTCAGGTAATTTCTGGTGCTTAATACAAAAATTGCCATTCTCTTCCTGTTAGGCAGCTTGCCTCAGAGGAGTGCGGAGGGAGAATTAAAGTGGATATTCCTTAGAGGAAACTTCCTTATGAAGCCGGGGAAGCCCTTTCTTTGACTCCTGTTTGTTCCAGGAGTTGAGGGTAAGCTGCCGATGGCAAAAACTCTGCGCTGCCGTGGGGCTGAGGAGCAGTCCTTTGTGAAAAAGCTTCGCAAAGGAGTAAGCTGTAAATGTTTTTCGAAGATGCAGTGGTAGACAAAGGACTATTTTGCTCTGCTTTTGTGTGTTGAATGCCTAAGCTTCACGGCTTTCATCCTGCAAAGTTTAGAGGCTCTTGTTATTGCGTTTCTTAGTGCATGATTGTGTTGGATCAGTAGGTAATCAGCTGGTTCAGATCTGGAAAAAATACCTGTAGAAAATCAAGGACTTGGCTGTATGTGGCGTTCCTATGGTAGTTAATCCTGGCAATTCTGCGTAGGTAAGGAATAATGACTCCTAGTGACTACTTCTAAGCCTAAAAAAGGAAAAACTGAACCTAATAGAACCGCAGCCAAATTTCAAGTAGGTATCGGGCAACCTGCAGGTTTTAACCTCTGCTCCAGGTGAGGACCAGGATTACGTGTGTCAATCCATCCTCCAAGGGGGTCAGGAATTTGGTGCAGGTAGCCCTGTATTAAGGATGCTGTAGAGCATGGACCCTGCAAAGAGGAGAGGACTCTGTGCCAAGGGAAGGTGTCCTGGGAGGTGGGAAGCCTTGGGAGGAGGATGCCATGGGCACGGTGCTGTAGTGGCACTTTGCTTGGCATAGATACAATGTGTATTCTGTGCTAATTTTTTAATATTTTTTTCACCGTGCGATGGCTGAAACTGTTGCACCATCGACTTCCAGAGACTGTTTCTTAGTGGTGTGGCAATAATTTCCCTGGTGGGTCCCCGTAACCACCTCAAGCCCTTTGCTGGCACAAGCAACAGTTTATTGCTCTACTGTTGCCTATTTCTTGAAACAAATTAATTTAAAAAGGTGAAGCTTGGGGCTCACAAAGCTGACTTAGCGGCAGTGATGGGCTGCAAGGATGGCGAGACTTGGAAGAACATTTTGGTGTGGAGTCTGTGTTTTGGCAGAGGCTGGAAACTGGCAGAGTGCTTTAATTAACCAAACTCCCATTTTCCTGACCTTGCGTACCGCTGATGGTAATTTTCAGATGGATGATTAAAAAGCCGAAGAACTGGTGGCTGTGCTGTGGTTCGAAGGGGCATAAAACAATTATTCTCGATGGATTTTTGGCTGCACGTGTTGCCTACGCTGACCATCAGTGTTTCCCGGTCTGGGATGTCCATAGGAGCAGTGACACACATGCTGCGGGCCAGGAGGAGATGTGTCTGTTGTCTCTCTGGAAATCCAGATGAGATGTGGCTTGAACTGCAATATGAGTGAACACCAACCCAGCAGAACACTTAAAATGTCAAGGACGCCCTTGGATTTTATTTTTTTTTTCCAATAAACAAAAACTTAGGAATGACCAGCAAGTATTTTTTGGTGTATGAAAGTGACTAAAATATTTTCTCGATTGTGTTCATTCTTACAGGGAAAAATAAGTTTTGAAGAGAGACTGAATTTAAAAAAAAAGGGCGTTTTGTAGCTTTTGATGTGCCTGCTCGTTCAATGAATACAAAAAAGCTTTACTTGGTAGCGTTCAGAAAACATCATTCTGGGACTCTCTTTATGTGAAAGAGGAGCGCTGTGCAGAAAGGAGTAGATACTGAAGGATATTTTTGACAACTATTTGATGATGCTACCTTTTTAATTCATAACTCAGCCTGTGGGAATAATTAAGACTTTGTATGTAGGGACTGTGATGGGAAGGGAAATTACAGACATGGTAAGGTTGATCCAGTCATTAATGTAAAAGTTTCAGGACAACTTTTCTTCCCTATGGAGAGTGTTTCTCAGCTGCCTTTGGACAGGATGGGGATACGTCTCCATACCAGAGTCAACTGTGAAAAAGAAAACAAAAAAGTTGTTGTTGTTGTTGTTGTTCATTTTCTAAAGCTGTTTTTAGACGAATCTAAAAGATGAAACTTTCTGTGAGATTCGTCCCACCCAGTCTTGAGAGTAAAATGTAACTTTTATGACTTCATTTCAGATTTGTGCTATGAGTCACTTGTTTGCCGTTCTATAAAACAGCGTTGAGATGACGCAGATCTGTAATTTAATTATTCTTCCGTTTGTGGGTCAATGTAGAAATGGTTTTAGATTTTGCGTGACTGAATTATTTTTTTTTTTTTAATTTATTTCATTACTTATTGAGCAGTATTTGCAGTATCATCTGGTGGTTGCTCTTCCCGAGATTCCCACTGCTGCTTTGTGCTCCCGTGGGCCCTGGTTGCCATGTGTAGGATGAGGAACCGTCCTTGATAGACTTTGCTGGGTGAAACTCGGTGCTTTCTGCTCACCATGGAGAAACACTTCAAATCCCTGAAGTGCTCTCAGGGTGAGAGACCACCTGTGATATTGCTGATGTGCCATTCGTCGTGTTTCAGCATCTGCTTTTTGGGGGCGAACTAGAGCGATCGAGTTTTAAGTCCTGTTTTGTCCTTGGGTATTTAATGAAGAAAAGAAAATTACCTGTCCCTTTTCTATTAAAGTTTTGGCAAAGGGTTTTCTTCCTGTTATTAAGGTCTCGATTGGTCATCAAAATGAGATGTCATTTTAATGAAGATGAAAGTATTTAGCACTTGAATGTGATGTGGAATTATTTTCCAGTAGGACGAGCCTATGGGCTATTGCTTATGTCTCCTGTAAAGTATGAAGCCTGTCCACTATCTTTTTCTGCATTCTTGGCAGCTCTTAAGGAATTAGGAAATGTAGAACAACTTGCATAAGCCGGAGAGGGGAAAGAAACGCGGGGAACAAGCTTGTTTCAGCAATTCGCTTTTGTTGACTTCCCCGGGAGGGACTGCCGTGTGCTGAGGAAACTGTCAGGCCTCGAAAACTGCTTATTGGAATAATTAAAACTCAAATGTCACTTGGATGGATGACTTAGGAAGGATCTACCAGGGAGCAAGCACCATAAAATACCCTCGGGGTGATCGTCATTCTTGCGTTCTGTCCTGCAGCCTGCTGGGAATAAAGCAATTCACTCTGAGGTCATAGCCTAAGAAGTTTGATTAGGTTTAGGGAAAGCTTTGTGGAACGTATGGCTGTTTTGAGAGGATTTTGGAATAATGCTATGGTGACGATTTTGCTTGCTTTCGTCACGCAGGTCCCAAGATGCGTCCGTAGCTTGCTGCACCTTCTGTTATCCAAAGCTGATGTAGACTCGAAGTGGTGTGAGGTTGTAGAAATGGGGCGAGGGAGAATGTTTGCCAGATAAAAGCAGTAAACCTTGGCTTTTCAATGTACCTCGGAGCAGGATCCGTTCCTCTGGATTTGTGCAGGAGCTGGGGACACCTGAGCGCACCATCAGATGGGGACGGCACAGAGCTGCTCGCTGTGCAGTGTAGAGTTAGCCGAGGACACCTTTGTTGGAGGATTTCGCTTCAGTTAGTTGGCATACACAGGCTGGAAGGAGGAATGCAAAAGAACTGCATTTCTTGGATCAATATGTGTGCAATTTCAGGTGGGGAAGCTCACCAGGTAGTTGCTCAGTGAGATGACTGCAGGATCTGCAAACAGCGTCGTTTCCTTCCAGGTTGTGAGGGGAATTTCCAGCTCATCTTCCAATTTTCTAGGTCGGTTGCTGGAGAAGAGTCTGAAGTTGCTCTGTGTTTTCTCCATTCTGCGTCACTGTATTACCTTGAAAAGCACTGAGCTAGGCAAAGCTTGCCTTGTTTTATTTTGTTATGAGAATGTCATGTTTCCTTAAGCTACATAGTGAGTTTAGTTGGATGAGCTCGTGTCAATTATTACTGTGCCTTGGAGCTGTGAAGGAAAAATGCGTTCCCTAAATACAGTAATGGACATGGCTTGTTTCTACATTTGAGACTTGTATGTTTCGGAAATGGCTGGAAGAGCAACTTTAAGAACAGTTCGGTTAAAACCCGACATATGGTCTATGTAAATTCATGGCTTTGTGAGCGATTTGCAAAAGGTAGAGCTGCCGATGAGCTGGAGGTGCTCCCTTGACATATGGGCTTGCTCACTGTCAGCTGAAACGTGAATTGGTGGTATATGCTGAACCGGGACTGTTTATTCCTCATCATCTGCTCCTCTACGTGGTTTCCTTCATCCGCATCCCTACCTGACTTATGGACCATAAACCCCCTCATTAAGGCACGGTCGTTATTGTCTTAAGCTCTTGTTTTCTTTTGCCAAAAATGACTTCTAATGATGCTGCGTTCTTTTTGGTTTGCAGCTGAAATCTGTAGAATGAATAGCAAATGGATGTTCATCAGCCAGAATGCAGGTTGTGAAATTTAATCAGAATAGTGGACTCTAAGGTATGTCTCAAAATTAAAGAAATTAGTCGTGACAGATTATTGTTAGAGGAAATAGACTTAATCTCTCCACTTAAACCATTTAAAAAAAAAATCTTTATAATTTACCCAAGTAATTTTTCTTAGATGTTGGAACTTAAGTGATATGAGTTTTCTGCCTGGCAAAGTAACTCCAAAAGTGACAATTTTAAATACTACTCTGAAAAATGACGATTTTAAGAGAAAATGGGCTGTCCAAGACAGCACAAGAATGACACAGGAATTTTTCAAGTTGTACATTAGAAAGCAATAGCTGGGGTCTAGTGGATGTATTTTGTATAGAACTTTTCCCTGTGTGGTTACTATATTGTCATTATGTACGTAATGCTTACCACTGAGAACAAATTGATTTATTGTATCCCATTCATTTTTTTTCTGGTTCTAGACAAAACTCAGACACGGTCAATATGCAGTGCAGCGGTAACCTTTTAAAAGTCATTTAAATTAATTGGGAACCTGTCTGAAACATTGCGGAGATTCTCATGTCGGGGATAGATGGGAGGCAGAGAAAGAAAATTTTTTTTCCCTGAAATAGCAGCGAACTGCAAACATGTAGAGATTTCCCCGGGGCGGGGGGAGAAAAGATACGGTTCCTTTTTAGGAATGAAAATGCCCTAATTTATCATGTGACTTGGGAAATCCTCTTGGCTTCCTGCAGAGGGGATAAGGGGAGTTGAATGTTTCGTGGGATGCCGGAGCGTGGCATGTTGGTGATGTATAACAGCATCTGCTGCACAAAGAGCTCCCGCGGGAGTGCTGCTCGCTGCACGGCTATTCCCTTTATCAAAGGACTTGTTTCTAAGGCAGTGACAACAGAAATTCCATTGTCTAAATATTTAGTAGATTTGATAATTACGCTGGTGCAGCGCTGTGTGGTTTCCTCTGAGTTTGGGGATATTGTATTGAAGAGGAGAGTGGGATTCTTCTCTTGGACTTGGGTGTAAGGCAGTCAAGAGAACCAAATCTAATCTCTGCCTTAGGAAAGAAGACGCATTACGAGCAATGTATATTGGTAGTAATGAAACAAGCTCCAAATGTTCCCCTCTGAGTTAAAGGAATATATTAAAGAATTTTGCTGTTGCAAGTTCCAGATAAGCTGCTCTTGTACTTTATGTACTGCCCAGAAAACTTACAACGCAGTGTTATTTGGCTTTCATTCAGGCTATGGTCAGTGCCATGCGTCGTGCAGGACTGAGGAAGCAGAGGGCATGTTCCTTGAGACTATTTCCAGGAAAGTAAAGGCAGCAGGAGCGTTATGTGAATATCCAGACTCCGTGTTGGCTGCAGCATCACATGAGATTGAAGGTCCTGTCTCACAACCTGCCCACTGCAAGGTAGCAGGTCGGTTAATAGCAGATAACTTTGCTCCCTTGAGGCGGCTGGTTTTGTCCTTAAAAGCTTTTTCATTAACAGAACTTTTTTTTCGCCGTTTAAAGAGGTTGTTGCTAGGACTTCTCGCGCTCTTCAAAAGCACGTTACAACGCTGTATTATTCACAGGATTTACTTGTCAGACAGATGAGGCAAGGCTCTGAAAGGAGAGGGATTTTGAAACGTTTCCAGTCAGAGTCTCGCCGTGGACCTTTTTTTTAGATGCCTGGAAGAGTGATGCTGAAGGGAGAAACCATTACACGAGTTGAAATGTCCACTCCTAGTTGCTTTGTGGGGTGATGCGAGTCTGATTGCTCAGTAACAAGAAGCTGATGGTCCAAAACAGAGCTTTGGTTTGAAGCCAAAAAGCCACAGATTTCTCTCGCCACAAAGTTGAATAGAGTGATGGTGTCCAGCATGAATTTTATCTTAAGAATAACTTTATCGAAAGATAAAGAACATGACTCAGATTTGCACATGTACCCATTAAAAATAAATCACAATTTTGAATCAGCTAGTCACTCCTGTGTGTAGGAGTGACCATTTCCATATTTCCTTTTGGCATTTAGTGCTCAAGAGAGTAATTTTAAACAAACAGTTTCACAAAGCACTCCTCTTCATTATTTAACTGGAATGAGTAGGGCAGGATGTGAGACTATGCAGATATGGTCTTCTCAGTTGGCAAGGATGCCGCAAGAAAGGACTTGGAGAAAAGCTTTAGTACCACACAGCCACTTGTGAAATGAATTGTTTTGTAAATAGCATTTTGAACAGATGTTGTTTTTTTATCTTTCCCCAAAGGTGGGTTGCTTCTGTTGACTGTTCCTGTACACCATTCAGGGTTTTTTTTCTAGATTTTTTTTTTCTACATAGCAGCTCCTTTTCTTGTCCTGAATATCTGCTTGTAATTATAGCATCGTGCTTTTTTGTTGTTGTTGCAGTCAATGACATGGACATAATATCTGTTGCAGGACATCGTCTCTGTCCGTGCTGGTAACACACAGCTCCAGTTTGAGCAGAGCTCTGAGGGCTTTGGATCTAGGACAGTGAGTTTGGTGGAGGTGCAGTTTTCATGACCTACTTCTTGGGCAAGCATGGAAGTAAAAACTGCTCTTGGTGGCTCAGATGAGAGATTCAGGCGGTTTTTTTTGGCTTGGGCTGAAAAATAATCAGACTCCAGTCTGATAGTCTTACTCCTCAAGATTAAGAACTGGGTGTCTCCTGAGTTAGTTATTCCCTATCAGTGAAGCGGAGAGGAACAGACAAGAACACCTGGGCTAAGAACAGTGTTGCCTTCACGATTTAAAACAAGCACTCTATTCTCCTAAGGAGTTGTTATTGTAGTCAGTCAGATGGAATTAATTTCTTAACTTGTTCTTTGAAGTTTGTATTTTGAAGAGGTAAAAGCATCCACGTTTTTACTTTCCTTTAGGAGATTTGGCATCACTCATAAAGCCAAACTGCTATGATTAACCTGACTTTTTATATAATAGGGTGCACCATACAGGGCTGTTTGTTCTTGGAATTACAATGTTGAAAGGCCACAGTACTTTTCAAGGCAGCATTTACACAATTTGTGTGGATTTCTACATTATGTGGAATCTGCTGTATACCCAAACTTGTCAATGTACAGGTTTGATGGGAGCATGGAGTTCTATTTGCTTCCTTCAGGATGCAGCTTTTGTAGCCACAGGTTAGAGCTGATGATGCTTCAAGCAGGATTCTGACTCATCAACGCTTACATGTTTTCTTACAGTCGCGGGAATGTGGAAATACGTGGCTTGCAGGCGCAGGAGGAAAGCTGAATTGCTCTGTAGTGCTGAGAGACACCCTGGAGTGCACAGAGAGCACAGGGGTGTCTGAGGAAATTGGGCAAACCCGCCTTTCGCTAGGGATGCACATCCGTACTCCAGTCTGTCCTTACTGAGTTGCCTCGGCTAAAAAGTACAGTAAGCCCTTGTCTCCTTCCCACGGACACAAATGCAAAAAAACCCCTCTGATTGTTGTCTGGTTTGCCAGCATCAGAAATATTAATAATATGCATGAAACTTATTTAATCTAAAGCGATTAGAATTTGCATTTTATGGGTCGTGTTTATGGCTTCCGCTCTCCAGCTCTGGCTTTATTTTTGCGCTGGGATGAAGCTTGCACCTCAATATTAACTGTCAGTCGTAGTAATCACTGAATTATGAGGCTTTCCCCATCCTCGTTAGCAGGCTCTGCAAGCTTTCCAGCCTGAAGCTTCTATGAATGAAGAACTCTACCTCTAGCTTGTCTGTTATCTGAATAGATACAACTAGTTAAAATAAAAGGAAAGAGGTCTTTTGTTGTCATTGTTACTGTATGTTCTCTCCTACTGCAATGGTGTTTTGCTGAGGCCCTCAGCTTCTATTGGAGGCTGTTTGAGATGCGTGAAGAGCTGGTACATAAACATAAGATAAGCACTGGAAATCTGTGTGATTTCTTGGTAGAGACATTTGGATTTATTGTATATTACCCCAATGTAAAATCCTTCCAGCTCTCACCGTGGAAAATACCTACGTAATTCATTGCCGAACTGAAAAATATTATAGGCCATTGTGAGTATAATAACGTCATCTTTTTTTAAAGTCAGTTAATGAAGTTCAAGTTGAGCGATATTGAAAGTCAACTTGATAACTTGCTGATCCGTATAAATAAATCTGACTCCCTGGGAAGCGAGTTGTTTTCCAAGCTAGAGGACAAGGAGAGTTCCAGGCAGAAAATAAAAAATGATGGGTGGAAAAAAAAGTAGATGACGAGTAGAATGCAGTTGGACTATTGTCATCTGTTCATATTCCACTTTGCAATCTATCATTATTATTATTATAAGTGCAGAAATTTGATGGCACATCAAAGCACTTCAGTGGCTTCTTTTATATTCCTGATTTATAGTCTGGTAACTTCGGTGCAAAGATGCTGTTCTTACCTACCACTTGGTCTTTCTAGTGCTGTTGCTGCAATGTTGCTTTCCCCCCTTACTTAATAGTGTGTTGTACTGCTAAACTTTTTTTTTTTTCTAGCTATAGGGCTTTTTTCCTCATCCTTGCTATGAGAATAATGTGACCGAGTTATTGTGGGGCTATTAGTTGCGTTTTTTTTTCTTTCTTTTTAAAAAGTCCTGAAGGAGCATAACCCTACACGACTCAACGTAAAACATCTCAACTTTTAGCAGTTATAATTGCTGTTTACAGGCTTAATTGTGATGTGGCATTTGCAGGTAAATAATCTGATAGGAGAAAAACAACCGTTCTCTGACTAGACGCTTGCTTCTTTTCTACCCACAGCTCTGAGCAGCCATTGAGTCTTTTTCCCTCTCCACAGTAATTAGGATTGAGTTATGAAGCTCAAAGGTTGAACGTAGTATCTTAACCCTTGTGTCCTGAAAGAGATGGGAAGATGAGCCTTTGTGATGCCTTCCTGTGAGCAGAGCAAATGATCTGCTGTTCTGTCAGCTTTAGCTCGTGTTCCTAAAAAGTATTTGCTCTTAGGTAACACTCTGGTAAAAATTAGAATAACTTGTTTAATAAATAATAATAATGATAAGTTGAATAAAACATACGACTAGCAATGTGACGCTCCTTTCCTACTAAAAGCTGCTTGTTTCTTTTTTTCTTATTAGTTGCATGAGAAGCATTCTGCATTCCTCAGCTCTAAGTAGGGCAAGAGGTTTTATAAGAAACATCTTTACGTTGCAGCCTGGACTGTATGTACGTTTGCATTAGTTTTTGTAGTTATGATCTAGTGTCTGGTGCTTTCTTTGGAGTACAGGACGTTGTCCCTTTGGAGAAGCTTAATCTGTCATGAGATGGGAAATCTCCCCGGATCCTGCGGAAGGAAATACAGCTATTGCATGTGGGCTTTTTTTCCCCATTAAGCTGCTACTTAAACGAAAATTGCCTTTGAGTCTCTGAAACAAGCCCTGAATGCTCCTCGTGACCTATTTAGTCGACTGAACACCATCTCTTTTGATTGCTGAGAGCTCCTTCCAGCCCCTGTGACACTGGAACTCCCTTGCTGCTGAATTTTGGGTGCGCCCTCTCTTATATCTTCAAAGGGGTGCACATCTAATGAGGTACAATCTCACCTTGTACATCAGTCCTTCTTTTCTCTCTAGCACCGGTTCTGGTGTTTCGGAGGTGCCGTGGCTCTCTGTAGAGCCACCGACTGTGACTAATGCTTTCTTTGCTGAAAAGGCTAAGTACCAGTAGCTGGGAAGTTTAATTTTATATAATGTGCTGACTTGAAGCTCCAGAGCCTTCAATGATGATGATTCAATGACATCTTACTTCTCCCTGTCCTCTCCTTTTTCTTCTGTCTTCTACCAAGTACAGTTTTAAAAAAAACCAAACCCGAACAGAGTATATAGTGGTGTGAAATTTCCACTTAATCTGGCATAAACCATAACCTGTCTTTGCATGCTGGTTACTATCAGTCTTCTATTTCTACATTTTGCTAATTTTTAGTTTTTAAAAAAGCTGTAAAAGAATGTATGCGAAACAGCAAAAAAAAAAAATCCCAAACCCAAAGTGCTTGTGTTTTAGAGCATTGGTGGTTGACTCGTCTCACTCAGACCCTTTCACTAATAATTTTAGGAAAGAATTGTTACTTCCACTCTAATTCTTGTGCACTACTGGAAGGTTTTTAAGGAGACTGAAACCTCTGGGGGCAGTTTTCATTTAAAATTTGTTGAAACTGATTTTTTTTAATACAAAGTTGAAGATACATACTTTCAAACATCTTACTGTATTCATGTGAAGATTATCCTAGTTTAGAAAAAGAACAAGGAATTTCCGTCAGTAAAACAGCAATCCGGTGGACTGCAGGAATACAGATTGAAGTGGATACGCCGTCAGCGTTGTAACAAACTGCTTGCAGTGAACTGAGCGGAGGTTCAGCCTCAAACATTTCTGGCTTGCTTCTTGTTTTATAAATTCAGATAAGATCAAGCGCCCCGTGTCTGTTTGTACAGTGGGAAGTTGAAGTGCAGGTTTCTTTACATTTTGCTGGTTTCCACAGTCAGGCAAGTGGAAAATGGCTCGTGTTTTCTGAGTTTTAGGGCCACCGTGATTTTGTTTGTTTGTTTTGGTTTGGGTTTTTTTTGGTTTTTTTGGCTTCTCTTGGTTTCTTTGAAAGCATTTTCTGGCAAAGAACTGTTTCTTTCACAAGGCATCCCTCATGAAGCTGGGTCTGTTGGGCTGAACATAACCCATAACCTCACCAATTTTGTGGTTACGGTTATAATACGCTCAGATCTTTATCTGTTTACTGTGGGAAAAGGGAGCGTTTGGGTTGGAGGGCAGCTCTGGTCTCCCTTTTAGCCTTCGAGGTGTGAGGTGTTTCTATCTGCGTTTCATTAGCTGGCGTTTGCGTGTTGTTCTGTCAGTAAAAGGGTCTGGAATGACCAGCTGGCTCTTCCCCAGGCTGTCAGGACAAGTTCCCATGGGTTGAGAGGCAGGAGATGCTGCTGTAATTTCACTTATTTCACGCTGGCTCAGCGGTCGCCGCCGGCAGAGGCCTCGAAGGACGGAATTTCTGCAGTTCCTGTGCAGGCAGATGATTTACTTTTATGAATCCTTCCTTGTCTGGATGCAAAAGGGCTTTTCAGAGAAGGCTGAGGCGGCTGTGGGGATTCTCTCAGGTTTTCGGTAAGTAAATATTTAGTTTCTAAGGATCTCTGCCCTTTGAATGGTGGCCTTTGAGTCACTACTGAAGTAAATGGCATGCTGCTTGGGCCTCTTGAAAGATATTTGACCTATGATGTTAAACTGGCTATTTGTTCCCATTTTAAAACTGCCTTTGGGATTGTGGAGTAGTTTGTGTTGCAAGTGTGAGCTGGAAAGAAGAAGATTATAAATCAGACTGGTGTTGGTGAGCATCCCTGACTACAGACCAACACCACACTGCTTCGGTACAGGATTTCTTTACACACTTCTCACGGCTTGCCAGGGCTAAACAGAAATGGGTCATTATTTAATACCACTAAATGAAAAAGTAATTAGCGTTGTTTACGCCATATAGATGTGTAGCATAATACATAATATACAACTTTCTTTTTCAGAGATTGTATCAGCCGTTCATTTTCCTTAAACTGACATGCCTACTTCTGCGGCGTGGCAATAAAAAATAATCACCTCTTTGAATATACAATTAATATTAACATTGTGCTTTGGGAAGTATCTTTGTGGTGTTGAATCTGTACACGTGGCCGCGGCAGTACGCGGGTACGAGCTTGATTTGTATGCAATGTGGTTATGCCAGGCCGGTGACTGCTGCAGAAAAGCGAGATTTGCATGTGCAGCAGAGCAGGTTACCAGCTGGGGAAGCTTTTCCGGCAGCTACAAGGAAGGGAATTTTATATTACTTCCAAAATTGCTTCTACCATCACATTATTTATCTGGGTAATTTCCCCATTCGATGTCTAGTAAACCTTCTCTGAAGTTTCAGTGGTTTATGGCAAAAATCCACAAACTTTTCGGATGGAGATTAAACCAATGAAGAACTTTGCTAGTACATTAAGGGAATTGTTTGTTTGTTTTTTAAATAAATACAATTAACAATGAGGAACGTGGTGCGCTCCCTTCTGCTGTGCCTTGTGTTTCTGGGTTGGCCTTTTCTGTCTCTTTAGCAGCTTTTCTCAGTGCAAACCCAGCTGGGTAGAGAAGGGCAGATGGAGGGTGGTGGGTTTGGAGGGACGAGTCCCACCTGGCCCAGAGGGCTCCTCTCCTGCCTTGGTGGTTCGAGGGGCTCGTGCTCGTTATATGGATGAGGAACAGCTGGGGAAGGGCCCTGGTGAGCCTGGGGGAAGGCAAAGGGCATGAGCTGAGCAGAAAGGCTGCAAGAACAGCACAGCCTCCCTTGGGGTTGTGTCGGTTTTCCCTTTGCTCGGTACGGAGCGTGCGGTGAGTAATACGTGTTATTTCTGCCTAGAGGGTTTTGGGCTTCGGCTCGAATTAGCCTTCCAAGTTACTTAATGTGTTGTGTTGTAATTATCCGGTATTGCAAATCCTCTCATCTTTACGTGTTGGGTCGGTGCTTGGGGTGTTATGAATACTCAGCAGCTGGGGGAAGCAAGAAATTCTTTGTAGAGAAAGAATGTACCATTTACCACCAGGACGCTTGCCTGGGGGAAATAATGTTTTTGCCTCGCAAGCCTTGTTTTCTCTTCCAGCCTTTCCCCAGACCTCAAAGGGAGTACATAACAAACTCGAGAACTATGGCATGGATATTTTCACTGCCTCTTATCTTTTAGTAATAACTTCATGAGAAGTGTCTCATTCAGGAGAAAACATTTGGAAGCATTACAACCAGCACTTATTGTCTTGATGTGTGTACTCAGATCAGAATAAGCCTTTTATATTGGCAGGGCAAGGGACAAAGAAGAGCTTTTCCAGCATGCGAGTGGTTGGTTAAAGTAAGTGAAAGTGATACCACACAGATTTCTATCTGCTAATTGGATTATGTGTGATAGTGTGCTGGGTATGGTGTTAAAAAAAAATAATTTAAAAATGACAACCTGGATGTGCATCCCATCTGCGAGGGTAAAACAGAATTATATCCAACTTCTAATAAAGGAAAGCTGACTGTTAAGACCATGCTGAGCGTGAGGAATTGGTTCTGGGTAAAGTTTTGAGTAAAAGCTGGTGTCCTCTCTTCTAATTTGAGAGTTGTACCTCCTAGTGAATGGACAAGGAGTTGAAATGACTGTGTGTACTGTACACATGGCTACCACAGTTCTGGTTTTCCTTCTGCTGGGGTTTGCCATGGCTGGAGCTGTGTCTCTGTCCCCACAGAGCCAGTTGGTCTGTGGCTCGGTAACATGATGGTCACATTTTAATTTTCATTCGATTATTTTTATATATATATATATAAAAATATATATATATATATTTTACCAACTGGATGAAAGCTCTGCTCTGTTGCTCATCTATCATGGCTTTTTCTAGCATATAAGTCTAGTAACTCTGGCTAAAGAATCTTTTTCCCAGTGAGCCTGCGTATGTGAAAGGGTTGGGGAAGGAAGAACTTTGCCTCTTTCCCTTCTTTCTTCCTCACATTTGATTGATGTTTCCTGAATGTGTGGGAATGTGTGGGAAATATCACATAGGGCTCTTCCAGAAGTACAAAGTTCTCCATTGATAAACAGGTGAACACATGTTGTTTAGTACTTTTTGTTCCAAAACCCTGAATTTCTGATCTAAAATTATAATTACTCCCTCTTGTTTACAAAGTCAGTTTTATTTCTGGTTTTCAAGCTCACAAATAGGTCAGTATTAAAAATTCTACAGTCACCTCTTCAATATCGTGTAGGCATGGTTATCTGGATTTTGCTAGACACAGAAGTCTAAACAAATGTTGCTAGCAAATGTTTTGGGTAAGTCTTTATTAAAAATTTTAAGTTGCTTTTCTCACGACACAATTTAAGTCAACTAAATAAATGGAAATGTGTCGTTTTTTCCAAAGGGAATAGGAACATGCCAGTCTGTGGGGGGCATTAAGAAAGTATATACCATCCAGCCATAACCAGGAGTGCTGCTTCTGCAGGAATAAGTATTAGTAGAAATCTAAAAATCCAAGTCCTCCATGAGCTTGCCTTATACTGAACGTTAATTTTGTATAGAAAGAGTAAATGGATTTACATACCGATTTAGTAATCTAAACAAGAACTGATGAGGAGTCCTCCCTATTGTGGAACTAGGGGTGGTATTGCCTGTTTTAGCATTATTTGGTAAAACTAAGTTCTTTGTGAGATATCTATGTGTGGGGTTTCTTGCAAGTTTCTGACGGAGTAATTCCATCGAAAGTCTGGGGTTTAAGAACGGAATGAGTGACCCACTGGGACTGAGTTAGGAGATTTGGGTAGCAGTGTGACCGTTTGAATGGTGAAGGGAATGAAAACTGAAGCAAAGCGTACAAGCAGATTTTTAAAAGGCACTGGGATAAATCCAAATATCAGGGGGATGGTATTGAGGTTTTCAAAAGTTACCATAGGCAACTTCTTCTGAGCTGAAATTGCGTCTGTTTAGCACCTTCAGGTGGGGCTTATCTTCTAATAGGCAAAGAAATGATTAATCACACCTGTTAGTGAAAAGTAGTGTTCATAGGTGGGTGCTGCTTTTGCAGTGTGCAGGTCTCTGAGTACAAACTTGTTGGGGTTTTTTGCATTAGAAACTTTTAGAATTGAGAATTTTATGACCTTGAAGGATGTCAAGATATTTTAAATGATACTTATCGTGGTTTTGTCAGTGCTGAAGCTGGAAAAAGGTTAAATTCTGCAAGTTTTCCCTATGAATGTTAACCAGCAGTAAACCTAAAGAGTTGTTGAAAATGATGGGTAGTTTTTATTGGAGGGGCCTTTGTGGGTTGGCAACTTTAACCTACTTGGAGCATGGCTGAACTCAGTGCATAATCAGGTTGCTTTAAGGCCTTGGCAGGTTGTGCTCTGAAAAATCTGTGCCAAAGGACTTTGAGCTGCCTCTTTGGGCTGCCCTGTTCTGCTGCTGCGCAGCTCTCGTGGTCATTTTTCCACCTTTTATTGTGCCAATGAGAATTCTGGTTCAAACAATTTGTGTCTAGAGATTTTGCTGTGCAACCCCCGAGTCTCCGTCTTGCCTGCAGCTCTTCTTTAGGTAGATGGATCGGATCGTGTAGGGGTTTCTTCTCAGAGCTAAACACCCTCTAGCATCTCTATATACGTACATCTCCCGTAGCCTCTTGCACATCCAATGCTCTAGACCCCTGCCCATCTGATGGACCTTCTCCTGGGTTATAACCACATTTGAATTGGAACCTCCTGAGCTGCTTGCTCACCCCTTCATCTGACCTGCTGAGAAGCCCAAGTGATCGCCTTGCCCTCCACTGGATCAGCCATTCCCCTTATTTGACGTGGTCTTTAAACGTGCTGAGAGTGAGCTCTCTGCCCTCGCCCGGGGCAGTGAGGAAGGTGCCAGCATTGCCTCAATATTATCCGGCTTACACACGGACTTACGATTTCAAACAAAACAAATCCCAATGTACAGCTCTGCTTTGGCTTTCTTTGATTTTAATGCCACTGCACTGAATCATCAATTGTCTTGAACTGCCCGTGTTCTGGGGCTGTGTACTTCGAGTTCAAAACTAATTTCATTTTGGAGTCTGGCGGTACTGTTCTTTCCACACTTTAATTAAACTCTTTCCTGTCTGAGGTTCTTCACCACTTCCCTTCCACCCCCGCCACATTACTTGTTCTTTGCTGCTATCTTTTTGTTCACCTCTTCGGTATTTTACCATTTTGATCACGCTTTTGTCTACTAGCATGAAAGTAAAAACCTCAAAGTCTTGGGTAGTAAAGGTTTCAGTTCTTAGAGGTATGATAGGAGGTGTTGAATATCATCACTGATTCGAGTTTCAGTGTCTGTTAATGGCAATGAACTTCTGAGGCTTTTTACATAACACGTAAAAGGCAAAAAGAAAATCTTTGTTCTCCTTGTGCTAGACTTAAAGTTTCATCAAAGGTGCGAACTGTTAATGTGCTTTGAGAACAGCCTGAAAAATTGCACCACATATTTGGAAGCCCAATAGGTTTTCGCTACGTTTGATATATCGTTCTGTTTATTGGGAAGACTGAAAAATAATTTGGGAGGAACTAGGTAGGATTTGTTCAAAAATGACATTAATCTGTGTGTGTTTAAGGTTAGCAATGACTGGTGAACTTTGAGTAGCAATATAGAATAGGATATTAATTATTATGACCAAGATGTGATTTCATAGGTTTTCATTATCTGCTGATGAGGGAAATCGCCGTAGCATTTCTGAATGAGGTTGATCTGGAGACCAGTCTGTTCATTTCATCATATGCCTGTTGTTTTTTTTTTCCTGGGGAGAGTTTAACTGTATATAAAAACTTCTAAGTCTAATAAAGCGTATTTATCATTGAATTGTGTGTTAGAGCTCTGAGCGCGCTGTTCTTGAGCTGCCAAGTCAGTACAAGGTGTAGAATGAGAAAGTCTCTATTCAACCTTGTGCAGTATTTTGAGACCTGCTGAAGGGTGATTAAATACAACTATGAAGTCAACGCTATTATTAATTCAGTGACTGAATCTCTTAATGTCGTTTCCCCGTGTGTAGAAGCTCCTGGCAGCTTGAAGCTGAGGATGAGATGGTGGATGCTTGTGACTCAGGAGCCGGTGGGTGCAGTGGCCAGAGCTGTAATACTTACAAGCTTACAGCTGAATAACTGCATTCATTTAGAAACTGCTCTCTGCATCTTGAGCCTGTGCTTTCCTGTCTTGCTGGGAAACCGACTGGGTATTCGACCAAGTGCAAGCTTTTATTTAAAGTCTTCATTCTTAGCCGTTGTTGTGGTTTTGCTGTTATCTAGGCAGATTTAGGGGAGTTGTTATCATCATCATTGTTTTTCTCCAGGTTGCAATACTGCTTTAGATGGCTGTTAAGGCTCTGAATGCTTAAGGGATGCAGTAGCCTGTTCCTCTCAAGGCTGTCAAAACTCCACATTTTTTCCAATACGGGCAACCAGGTGGAAGGAAGGAGGTCATCAGGAATTTTTCTGAGCTAGGAATGTTTGCTGGGCAGAAAAACATCTTGAGTTACCGCATGGCGGGTCTCTACAATCAAGTTATTCGCCTTCCTAATGTTTAACCTGATAGATGATTTAAAACAAATTGAATGGCCGCGTTTTTCAATGATAAATGATAAAGTGGCAGATAAAACTGGCTTTTCTAGTTTAGCTGTAGCTGTGCCTGACTCTTGCTTTCCTTCCTATGGCTTTTAGTCTGGGCTCAGTTGCATACTACGGGGTATGAATGTTTTGTTAGAAGAATGTCGCACACGTCAGCGAGAGCCAGTTTGGCAATATGTACGTTCTTGGGGTGTGTTTTTTTCCCCTCTTTTTGAAGATATGCAGCGTGCTGAAGGCTGAGCAGGTGGTAACGAGGGAGTTCTTTTATAGCTTCGTCACTTCTGCTGGAGTCTATAAACAGCAAGAGCGGGAGGAATGGTGCTGGAGGATAAATTTACATTCTTGGCGTTATTTGATGTGGCAAACTTGTCGAACCTTTGGATACTATGACAATTAACTCGCTATGTGCTACATACGTCCTCCAGTGCTGCCTTCGCTGTCGTGGCGTCTGTTGCTTATCGCGAGTGGTTGAAGCACAGGGATTGTGCTCATGTTCTGTTGATAGCCTCGAATTGTAGGTTGGGCCTCTATTTATGTACCGGTTGTATATTTTGGCTAATTATGAGTCTCTTGCTATGTTCTGTGCTGTGTGGCAGGGTGGAAACATGCAAAACCATTCATGGACCGGTTTCAGTCTGTGAAAACATGCGAAATCTTTAGTGTGAACCTGCAACCTGTCTTTTATCTCTAACCAGTTTAAATGTTAGAGATGAACATAGCGAACAAGCCTTTTGGGTGATAGTCTGTCTCTTCTGGCTTGTGTCTGTTCCTGTCTTGGATCGCAAGAAATATTCTCAAATATCTGGTGGGCTTAATGCTTCTGTCTCTTGCAAGGTAGATTTATATCTTGAAGGTTAGCATACTACGGTGATTAGTGACTTAGCTGATCCTCTGTAGCAGGTCAAATATATGGGCCAGCTTCACTGAACTTGTTTTGAATGATTTGAAAAAGAAACCGAACAGAAAAAGAAAAGCGAACAACAACATGCTGGAGAGAATCATCTGTTCTCTGCCTTGCTCTTGTGATAGCTTTTGGCCCGAGTTCGATCCAAATAAAGGCTCTTGATGACACCAAACTGCCAGGTGCTGTCCTAACATCAGGGTTTTGGTCTTACACATGTGCAATCATCTTCTTTTCATTAGACTGGTTTTAGCACGAGTAACACAGCACTTGAACTTATATTTTAAATGGATAATGCGTAGTTTACAAACATATAAGGCTTTCTTCTTTCTTTCTTTCTTTTTCTGTTACCTTTCCTAACTGGGCTGTTTCAGGCCAGAATCCCCAATACAGTTGATAGGGCTGAAGGGGCGGGTGACAGTGGAATAAGTGCAGGAAAGAAATCTTTGCTTTTTCAGCTCTGACTGTGTTGTTCTTCATTCAGGTCAAAGACAGCAAGCGCCACGCTCAGTTTGACAGACACTTGGTCTGTGCTGAGTGGTTGGCGTGTCTGTGTGTTCTGGTTTTTGTGGGTTTTTTTTAATGTGTGTGTTTGTTTTCCTTTCCTGCTCTATCAGACCTGTTCAAAATTGAAGCAAAACTTATGATTTTTTTTTTTTTTTCCAGGTGATAACATAACATACCAATGGCTTGAGAGGGAATTTTTTTTAATAAGTTCACTTAGTTCCTCTGGGCTCCCGTGAGTTCATTTCCTTTAAGGCTAAACTTGAAAGAACCTTATATATAACTTCATCTGCAGAGGACTGATTTGGCATCGGTGTGAGACTTTAATGCTAAATGTGTATGTGAACTTTGCAGCCAAGCTCTGGAAAACATATTCTAAATACCTGCTGTATAGTTGATTGAACTAACCTCGCTCTATTCTTTTATTTCCATGCCAAACTTGTCTCCAGATAAACATATGGAGGAAGGCGATGGTAAACACTTGTGGTTTTGCATTCGTTATGACTATACCAGAGTAAATTATTCTTTGGGATGAGAGAACTGGTAATATCTGTAGATCTTGCTAATCCTGGCCAGGATGTTAGTTCCTGGAAGGCATTGTCTGGTCTTATTTTTTTTTTTCCCCTGCCCCTGAAAGCACGTATAAAAATAAATGTAGTACAGATTGGTTTCTTAGTAGGTTTTTAATGAGGATCAAGATTAGACATGTAATAGTGGTGATGACAGGTGTGCCTGGGCATCTCCTCAGGGCTCTGCAGCTCCATTCTCTTGCAAATTTACCAAAAGCGGAGACCTTTATCGATGGGTAGAGAGATTTGCGTGCATGGAAATAGTGTGAGGCTGTTCAGACTGGTGCAGGTGTTGTATTTGTTGTGGTGTGGGGTGTTTTGTGTTTTGGTGTTGGTGTTTCCTTTGGGGTTTTTATGTTTGTGGAGGTTTATGTTGTTATGTTGTTTTTTTTTTTTTTGTTGGTTTCTCCTCTTTTCCTCTCCAGTTAGGTTTTAGCACATGCTGCTTCCCCTTATGTACTTGGGGCAGATGGCAGGACTGTGGGTGCTGATGATGTGAACTGAGAGAAGCTTTTCCATAGGCTCTTGTCTCTGGCTTTTGTTGGTACATCTATCAGAGCTTATAAAAACTACAGTAGAGGGGCTCCTGAAATACAGGATCAAAAATGGACTTTCCTCATGGGCACTGGGGAAGAGTTTGCAATTTGAGTAACATTTGACCACACAAAATGTGCTGCTGCTGCTATTCATTTTTTTACCCTACCACGAGTAGAATCGTTTTGATAAATTTGCTTGTGGAGATGCTCTACATAGGCAGGGGTCACAACTTGACCAGAGCTCTCAGTACAAAGCTCAGTCTGCAGCCTGTGACAAGCCAAGCGTGTGGATCTGGCTCTGTTCAAACAAGCCTGGATGCAAAGCCCGATGATGTTGGGCACAGGGGCTGTACGTGGAATCTGAGTTCTGCAACCTCATGATTTGTCTCGTGCTATTTAGAGCTTAAACTCCAAGAGTGAGCAGCGCAATGCATGTCAGGCTGTAACAGACTTGGAGCAGCTAAGCTGATGCTCTGGGTGGGTTATTTGCCTGTTTATTTGTCCCCTGTGCCAATGAGACCTGTCCTTCCCCAGATCTTTTTGTTGTTCCTCCCTCTTCAGATGTCTCCAGTTTTTTGGCAGTTAGTGGCAAGGTGGTGTGTCTTGAAGATATTGTGATAGGGGATAAATACTGGAAGTAACCAAGAGAGCAGAGGCCAGCTGTCAGTCTGGTGGATGCTCAAGAAGCAAAGACAGACCTACTGCTGGTGCTCTGTGGCCGTCTGCAAGTCGCAGTCTAATTCGGATTTAGCAGGATTTTGCAGTAGCCGGCAGAGTTGCGTGGGAGAGGGATATTTCTTTTTTTCTTTAGCAGCGCTTTTGAAATACAAAAGCTATTTCAAACACTTGTGCTTTATGTGCTTTCCTGCAACTTTATGTGGACTAAATGGTAAGGCTGTAGTTGCCAGCTGGAAATTGTTTTTCTTCTTTTGAGATATATATATATTCTTGTTAGCATTGCTGGGGCGATGGGAAGGCTGAATGGCGAAGAACAGATGTGCATTGCAATCAAGGGCTGCGGAGGGGTCACACCAAGCCATTTTACCCTCCAGTGGGAACAAATGGATTCAGATTTCTTCTCTGAGTAATGAAGTCGTCTAAGAGACAGAAAAGTTGCTCTGACATGGTAGTAATAACATAGTACCTGAACCACAGCTGCTCACATCCCCTCAGTTTTGTTCCTTGATTACCGATGGAACAGGCTCCTGACAAACATTTGCTTTTTGCTGCTGTTTGGGTATCTGAAGTAGAAGCTTCAGGACTTCTCTTGTCTCTGTCCAGACTTTCCGCAGCAGCTGTAAATACAGGGCCTGACACATCCAGGAACGTTGCAGATGCTCGCAGCCTTGAGGATCCTGTTGACATTAACCTTGTGGATCCAGCTCCTCTCTTTCCCTTCTCCTCCTGCTCCTAAAAGCTGCTTAAACTGAGGTGTTCAGGTTGGGGGAGAGCAAAAGGCAAGTGTTATTCTTAGATCTATTTTTGAGAGACAGAATGAAGTATTTTGCAACATTAGGTTGCTATACATAAAAAATATTTTCCTAAAGCACAAGCTTTTTCAGATTTTATTCCTGAGCGCTGTCAGAGCTCTCCAATTCAAATTTGGTACCCAAGCGTGGAATTTTATGCAAAACACCTACGTATTACAGATAATTGTTAAATGCTTAACATCACTTCCACAGAAAATCCTGTGGAGAATGGATTTCCTCTGTGAACCCCTGTGGCTATAATAATGATGTTACTTTTGGTAAAAATAACATAATTTAATCCTGTTTAATGCTTCGTCTCTGAAATAACAGGTGACAAAGGAAATGCAAATTACTACATTTCTCATTTTAGTGAGATAGGATATGGCCCAATCTGACTGTCGACGAGTAAAATGAGTTATTACATGCCTGGCTCTGGTGTTTGGTAGAACCTAATGTAGTGTTGCACAAAAATGTAATGGAAATCTAGAACTTCAGCGAGAGATTGTCGGTCTGAATACAGGGTTTTGTTATCCAGTTTTGACCATTTAATGAGTTATGCGTCCTTTGCACATTAAATGTTTAAAATCATAATGGAACTGTATTCTTGGTTTGAAATGAAAGCTGCGGCTTTTTTTTCTAAGCCAGTTTATGGTCCTTCATTGGCTTCCCTGAAGTCTGTCCAAATATTTAGCTCGCTGCTTCTCCTCCTGCTCCCTGCTCTTTGCCTTGTGTTTGGTAGGAGACCACCCTGGTGTTTGGATTCTGTGTATTCTACAAGCAAACTGTTTTGCTTGATAAAATGTCACTCTAGTAAAAGTAGACACTTTAGATGGGCTCCAGCTCTACCTTTTTCATAGGGAAACTGTGGAGGTGGTTGTTTGTACTACTGCGGTGGACTGCTTTTCGCTCCCCTGCGATCAGAAGCTCTCCACCGAGTATAGAACGAGTAATATTGCTCTAATATATTCCTGCTAGCTTGTGTTAAGGGCCTGTCCAAACCTATATTGAGGTTTAATTTTCCTCAGTGTTCCTCACAGGAGCCCTTTGCTGGCTAGCTGGGTTACACGGTGTCTGGCATGGGAGCTCTGAGCCCCTCAGGATAAGGTGAATCCCCTTTTATTTCCCATCACGAGGAGCGTCTGGGGCGCACAAGCAACTACAGTATGTAACTGTATGGCACATCGGGTGTTTTCGGAGCGCCTGTGCTCCTCTGTTCTCCAGCCAGTTTTCTTCTTAGAGGTTTGGGAAGCAGAACCGGTATGCAGTAAATACACCAAGTCTTCAGTTCGTGTTTTCCTCATGAAGCTGCAGAGAAACCAAAATATTAGGGATGCTGCCTAGAGCTTGTTGCCAGAAGCATCATTCCTCTTAATACTCTGTGGTGTATGTATGCTGGTTCGTAGGCACGTAAAGGTATGGGGAGGACACGTCTTGCCCCTCATGAATATGAGGCTTTAGGGAAAAGCAAAGATCAGGTGCAGATGTATGTGCTGAGTGACTTTAATAGGTGAAGAGTTCAAGCTCCCTTTGAAAGAACCGTGCAGCCTGGTTAACGTTGTGATAAGCATTCCTGTTTGATGTAGTGCTCTGTTCGCACTAATGTCACTGCTTAGAATGACACTTCTTTATCTTGCTTACGTTGTAAATACTTGGGAAACACGTGCTGCAGTCCGTGTATCCGGAGGTCAGTGTCCTGATTCTGAAGAACAGCAGAGACCCTTCATCTTGGTCCCTCCTTGCACTGGGTGCATCCCTGGCCGGGCGCTCATTTGGCACAGAGCTTGTTCTTGTGCAAACTGTGTCTAAATAAAACCAAAAGCTCCTGGTATCTCTGGTATGAAGCTTGAAAGCTAGCAATCCCAAGGCCTCCCTCAATCTTTTTGCTTCTGTCCTCCGTTCATTCAACACGTTCTTATCGATAGGCATTACAGTGACCACCCTGTATGAAATGTTTTGTGTGGTTTGAATCCATATAAGGATCTTGCTGTCAAAACCACGGCGATCCTCAAAGGCCTTTTTCTGAAGGAGAGCTTCCATAAGGATGCTTTTGAGATTATGCAAGTTGGTTATTTTTGAAATACTGGCACCAGAGCTACTTGCTGTGAATTCCTCTTTCCCCTTTGGAGAGAGGCCGTAACTAGTTCTGATTCTAAAAACAAAACAAAAAAACCAACCTCCCCCTTAAATTACTCATTAGAGACAGCTTGGAAAAACAATGATATCTCTGAATATATTGGACAGGAAACTTAATTGGAGTCCCCATCTTGAAAAACATTTAGTGTCAGAATTTTCCTTGAAATTTGCCCCTGAAACGCTATCTGTGTGGACTAACGAGATATCATTGCTGTCATTGACCTTGTTGGGTCTGGCAGTTGAGTCAACTGCTGTAGTTTGGACAGTCTTTGTTAAGAAATCTCTTCTAAACACCTCGCTGCATTTATTAAAAAATGTGGAAGGCCTTCCTACTACAGCCTAACAATATATTTATTTTTTTTTAAATAAAAGCAGTTCTGTGTAGATACAGTTGAGCTTCACCGCGCAGTTAAGAACGGGATGCTTTGCGTTTTTAACTTAGTCATACTGCTTTTGGGAGATAAAAGCTGTGGTCACCATCTGCTTTTCATATCCTCAGATAAAGGACAAATTTTCTTCCTTTCAGAGTCTGCTAGATGTATTTTGAGCTGTTATGCTTAATGTTAATGCTGGAGTAAAACAGGAAAATAGGTTCAGGGGTCTCTTAGGTCCCTTCCAGTCTGAGCTGTGCTGAGGTTCTTGTCCTGCTTGTGTCTTTGGTGGCTTGTGTGGCCCGACGGTAGTTGGCGCATTGCAAAATGGTTTGTACGGGACAGAATGTTGTGTTGGTCGTTGTGGCCCCAAATCCTCCTGGCAGCTTCTATTTTTCTAGGATTGGAAAACCAACAGAGTTTAGACAAAGGAAAAATAAGCTTACCCTACTATAAAGGACCATTCAACTGCTGTAGTAGCTTCTGAGGTGGAGCCAGTTGGTGCCAAATGATTATATGCTCTTGGCTGGAAAGAAGCTGCTCATTCCCTCTAGCAGAATAAAAGATTAATTTCCTGTGATTGTCTGCTCAGCCCTACTTGAATATCCTGTTTAGGAGCTTTTTGAACTGTCGAAAGGTTGAAGTCGAGGGCGGTGATGAGCTCGTCCGCATTGTGAGCAACTTGAGTTGAGAATTTTCTGGCCCAGTGGCGGTGACGTGCTGCAGTTTTGGAGCTCACCAGGCCACGTTGAGCAAAAAGGGGCTTGTGTGGGTTTCTTGTGCCCTGGATTTCTGTCGTCCATCTTCTGTTCCTGTGCTAGACCTGAGTTCTTATCCCCGTCCTTTGGTGCGAGACCACCAGCCCCTTTCCATGCATGTGACAGACTCCAATACCTAATGGTGTCTTGCATACATGGAAGTTGAGTTTAAAAGTAACAAATATATGTGTATATATATATGTGTGTGTGTATATATATATAAAAATAAAAAATGTGTGTGTATATGTGGGGCTTTTTTTCCTCTTTCCAGTGCCTGGCAAGTGTTTTGCCAAGTTGAGCCTTGCAGAAAGCACCAGCGCAGGCTGTAGGATAGAAATGTTACTAACTGGAGGTTTTACTACTGGTATCTCCGCTTCAGCGCACACGCGACGGCCGCATCTGAAATGGGGATCGAAGTGTTTGTTTGTTTAAAGGTTGTGTTTTGTATTGCTGGCAACGGCAGCCCGTAGTGAAGGGAGTGTTGCAATTATTGGTTTTAAACCAATGTTGACTCTGCCTCCTGTAGTGAAAAAATCTTCATGGCATTGCCAGCCGTCAGCCCTAACCCCATCCCAACAGAATTAGCCTGAAAACAGGAATGTGAGGGCTTTGACAGAAGCCTCTTGTAGTCCCCTGCACTCAGAAAAAACAGTGCACATCCCCAAACTGGTAAATATAAGACCACCGGTGTAAATGGATGGAGGTGCCAAAATAAATACGCTGCAGGAAGAGATGTAGAGCGATGGTGTTAGTGCTTTGGGCGTAAGGCGTTAGGTAGTTGGGAAGTGACCTACACTACTTAAAGAAGAAAACGGATCCCTTCATCTAGTCTTAATTGGGTATAATACATCCCCCCTACCCCTGACAGTGAGACAACTCGTGAGGATGCTTGTGTGCAACGTATCTGAATATCATTAGGAGCTCTGACATGTCTAATCTTGCTTTGCGGTAATTAATTTCCATTTTCTTTGAGGTATCAGAGTGAGGCAGAAGAGAAGACGGGCAGTGGGAGACCCGAGGTCTGATAAAATAGCAGTGTAGATGTGTTCAGTGTTGTTTTCAAGTGTTTGAAGTTATTTTCAAGTTGTTGTGTGCTCTTTCTTCCCCTTGTAGCTGGAGGGCTGCAGTGCTTGGAAATGAATGTAGTGCCTCACCCATAAAGCCTCAGAAACACTTGGATGATTACGAAAACCAATGTTAGAAGACCTACCAAAACACACTCCTGCTTTTTCTTGGGACAAATTCACCTCAACATAAACTCCCAGTAAAGGGAATTACTTTTTCTGAGCTGATAACCATGGTGCTGAAGGTGCTTGCAAGTTTACAGCCTTTATTTCAAAATAGCAAGCTTAGAGAGATATATATGTATATATACACACACAGGGCATTCTGAATGATAATTTGCCTGGGATTTGAGGCACTTGAAAACATGAATGTCTACCAAAAGAAAAAAAAAAGAGGAGGCAAGGAAAAACCTGTTGATTAAATGGTATCCAGTGAGAGGAAATAACATTTTTAATGGTTTGGGTATATCCAAAGGGCTTTAAAAATCCTGTTTTTTCTCCTCTCTGCTGAGCAAAAGGCTTTTTCTTCTCTAGGAGAGCCTGGAGCACCATCCCTGTGTAGCCCGGGTTTTCCTTTTCAGTAGCATCCACTTAACTGTCCCGGTGCTTTTGTAACACAACTAATCTTGTCATTTGGGCTTCCATTTCCTGCAGGAAAAGCCTCTTGAAGATGAGATTCAATTCAGTTTTGCAGCATCCAGTTCCTATTACGTATAGCATTTTTTTTTTATATATCTTAAGACAGCTGATCATCTAAGCACTTGTCTCTAATGAGCTGCTTGATGAAAGGTAACTTTGAATTAATTTGGGGTGAGGATTAAACTGCGGTGTCAGAACTGGAATTTAAGCCTCTGGAATTTTCAGTAATACTAAGCCTGATGTAATTCTTAAATTCAGGTGTTCTAAACCAAAACGACCCTAATTTGGTTTGGCTTTCTTGCTCGTGTCCCCATGTAGAAAACTGGTCGTTAATTCTGTTTTATTCGAGTCATTCTAATCTGACTGTCAGGGGTTTTAGCAGCTGGAATGTATTTGCCATGGGGTTGTAGACCTAAGTGCTGACTTACCCTGCAATCTTGGATATTGAGATTTTTGTAGAGAACGCTGCATTGTCTGTTAAAAGCTTAATTGATGGCTGAGCTTTGAATCAAAAAGATGTTCACGTATAGTTTTTCTTGCTGTGGGGAGGCTCTTGCTGGTTGTTATGAATAGCCTGAAATGACATACCTGCCTGTAGGTAATAGTACTCTGGAACAGCGAGGGAGACGGGGGGCTAATGAGGCTTTAGACTCGTGCAGGTTGAATGTCTGATCTTCAGCGGCTTTCAGCGCTACGTGTCTGTGAAGAGACTTTGTTGCGGGGTGGGGAAGTCCAACTTAATCCATTTATTTCTGTTGTTTCTTTGGCTTTTGATGAAGCAGCAAACTGCTGCTGAGGTGGGCAGAGCGGTGGAACCAGCCGGGGTGGCAGCTGAGAAACAAGGTGCCTACGGGGCAATAAACAGGTAACATATAGCCATGGTATCACCCTGCTGCTTTCTTTACTTTTGGTTCTCACTTCCTAGGTTTTGTGGGTTGAAGATATCCTAATAGTGACTTCCACTTCATTTCTTCACAGGGAAATTCTTCTGGGCTGGTGGTGAAGTCCTTTGAAGTGCTTTATTCCATGTAAATTATGATAGAAGTTAGCGATACGGGCACGTGGTCAGGCAGGATAGGAGCCAAAGCCAGTTTCAGCTTGTGGTAGCAATAATTTGGAAGATCCTGTAGAGCTATTTACATGGGAATACTTTGGCAAGAGGAAAACATTCATGTTAATAACTACACACAGCAAAATATACCATTATTGCAATGTGCATGTTGAAGGTAACTAACTCTGAAACCTTTTAACCTGTTTATTTCACTGTGCCGGCAGGAACAGAAACCTCTCACTGGCTTGAGCTGTGCTAGCGTGCCCTGGTTTCAATAGCAATCTTGATTGTGCCTCTCTAGCTGTGCCAAATAAGAACTACTGCACTGAATTAAGCCTTGGGCTCTTCAGTCTTTATACTGCGGCAAGAATTGTCTTTGCTATGCTGAAAATGAGGATCAGTGATCTTCAAAGATGGAGCCCAGCTTGTTTTGCTCTTGTATGGTCTCTGCATAAGCAAAAACTTGCCAAGGAATGGTTTTTGCAACAGGTGAGCAAGCAGGATGAAGTTAGGAAACTTGCTAGCCAGGTGCTATGGCGAGTTTCTCTGAGGAACCACCCATCCCTTAAATGTTGCTGTTCTAGAAAATGGTTGCGGTTTTGGGAAGAGGCTGCTATGGGTGACACGTGCTCCCCTCCCAGTCCGTCCTTTATGTCCTTGTCACTCAGTGATAATTTTCCCACTCATTTTCCCTGACCTCTGTTCCTACGGCCTTTGGATGTGATAACAGTGATGCCTTTCTCCTTCTCTTCTTCCAGGTCATGTCTGCTTCTCTGATATGATGACACTGTAATCTATTCTAAAATTATTGAAAAATCTTGATGTTGCTGTGCTTCCACCTTTCTAAACAGGGTGGAAGCATCTGTACAACCTGATGACTGCCAGGTCATTTGATAGCGCTCTGTTGAGTCAGGTAAAGAGCCCTTCTGTAAGGTCAGCTTGTTTAGACAAACAGCTCCTGTCAACACTGAAGACTGGAGAAGCTTCTCGTTTCATGCCAGTTCTGAATTTAAATAAACACTTCTGCTGAAAAAAAGGCTTTAAGGAGAGAAACAAGGTCAATATTTCCAGTAGAACTCTAAGAGTCATCGTGAATTCCAACATCTTGAAGGTTGGAGTCAGTCTTGCAGCACTACTCTAATTCGAAGTGATGAAGGATACTTGAGTGTTGCCTGAGATGAGAGTTGGCACCTTAATCATGCTCTGGTATCAACAGGAAATATCTTTTCTCTTTAAAGGAAGATGCACGAATTGAGACTTTGAACTCCCCTGGAATTGCATCTTGCACTGGCTGCCTTGAAAGCCTCAGGGTAATACACCAGGTCAGGATATTTCCAGGAGCACATAGAAATAGGTGTCTGATGACATCTGCTTCTTTTGGAGAAAGTAATTATCTTTGCAAAAGATAATGCTTTTGTTTCCTTGCTGGCGTGACTTGTGTTTGTGAGAGGTGGCAGCTTTTTCGAGTGCTGCTCCCTCTTGCTTTTGTTGTTTATTCCTCCCCCACATAAGGTAGTATTCCCCAGTTCAGACTTAATTAATTTCCAGGCTTGGAACACTGAGGTAAGTGATGAGGACTCAGGGTTTCCCAAAAAATTGAGAGAGAACGTTCTTGTTCCTGTTCTGTAACCAGAGATGAGGAATTTTATTCTCTTTACCTGGTGAGGGAAAGCAATTTTGTTCAGCTCATACCTTTTTCTCAATTGAGTGGATATAATCCATACTTGGAGAAATGTCTTTATTTTTTAGTTTGGTAAATCTAACAGGACTCTGAAGGCATTTGGGCCTTCCATGCACAGATGAGAAGGGAGGGAAAGGCTCTTTGCATTCCTTGAGCTTTGCCCAGTCCTTCTGCTGTGAAGTTTTATTTCTTGTGGTGAACCGCACTTCAGAGACGATAGTTTATTACTGGGTTATCAGTGAAAAGTTAGAGGTTCTGCAGAAGAATGGCATCAGTAACCCTCTATACATTTAAATAAATGAGTGTGTAGAACTTACTAGAATAGCACTGGGGCTTAGTTTCTTCACTTATGTCCTTTGGTGCATGTCTAGAGCACATTTCTGTTTCATGACAAACTGCATTCTTGACGCTCTGCTGATTTTTGCGGATACCGCGCTTTCTTGTGGCTTTTAAGTTCTTATACAATACTGCACATAACAAGTATTTTTAGTCGAGCTTCACAGTTTGGTAAATCTTGGCTTAAAACCGTCTAGCAAAAGATCCAGGGAGAAGAGTTGAGCGCAAGGATTTTCGGTGGTTCAGATAATGTATCTATAAAAAGATGTGTCTTCTGATGAATAATGCACTGTGCTGGCAGGGGTTTTAGAGGCTTATTGTGGCTTTGGGAGCGACATGGATGGTGCAAGGAGTTGTAGTTATTATTGCCTGGGCAGTGCCCCGCACCTGTTGCTTTGTCAGCAGATGTGAACCAAAATGAAGATATTGTGCCATTGCTGAATGTGCAGTGGCTGGTTGAGTGTAATGCTTTCCAAAATAAAGCATGTAAACCTCTAATCCTGTGAAAAAATGTCTGCAGCTGTTTAAAACAAAAAATGTCTATTAAAAAAGAGGGGAAGTATTGTAGGAACTAAAATGTTTCCCTTGGGTCAACAGATTTTCCCCAGACTCTGTTCCTATTTGCATTAAAAAGGTGGTGATACAGGTTTGCAACATACCGTGAGGCTTTGATTACATTGAATAACTGTGATAATAAATTGTACCCTGAAAGCCATGAGTTGTGCCATAGAATGCTGAGGAACAAATAATAGTATATTGTGAGGTAATATTCTGTTAAAGGTCTGTTATGACGTTTAGCTGTGTAGCAAGTTGAGACCTTAATGTTTAGTTCCTTTGCAGGGCCCTGCACACTCTGAGAAAACAGGCAGACTGTAGGAATACCTTCAACATATCAGTTGGTTTTGTCTCCTGCTTTCAGGATTTTTGTTAAGAAACCCGTCGGCATACTGGAGAGAAAAAGGAATGAAAACATTGCAGCTTCAGATACCACATCCAAGGCTTAAAATCCAGGTTATTGACTCTTTGCGTTGCCTCCAAGCGATGGTTTTGATTATCCTCAGCTCCTGCACTGATGTGCCACGTTGGAAATGCAGGAGTCTGATCGTTGGCCTTATGTCCAGTTGTGATATCTGTAGCGTTTTCTGTAATGCATTTTGCTATTTCATCATCTCCACTGCTTTGAAACAAGCGTACGCTGAAAGAATTCTCCTGGGCACAAATCTAGATGCGATTTGTTATTCCTGAGAGACAAGAAGAAAGCCTTTTTCTGTGTAGGGGAAGAAAACAAAAATCTAATTAGCTGGCATCTTGGATACCTGGATTGTTTTGGAATTAACTTTTTGCACCTGAAAATGCAGGTCAGTAGAGGTACCAAGACAGCCTGAAATGCAGATCTAAAACTGCTGGAATTGGAGAGTAAAACCAAAGGTGACTTATTTTTCATGCTGTCATCCTAAAAATTGTGGGGTTTAACAAATTTGATTTTTTTCAAGTAATATTATTTTTCTTTAACATTCTGGACTATGTGCTACTACCCGGAACAGCTGAGGCTATAAAGAATCACTTAAAAGAAAAAGCGAAGACTTGGGTGTTCTACCATGAAGCTGGAAGGAAACAAATAACGTGAGCATTACTTATAAAAGAATAAAAGCTTGAGTCCCGTTAAAAAAAGGCATTGCTGAATTGTTTTAAATTTTAATGGTATTAGATGGTGGTTAACTAAACAGAAAACTGCTTTCTTGCCGTGTGCTTTCTCTGGTGTTAGTAACCTGACAAACTGCAGCCTTGTTTCCCTCGTCTACAGCTCTTGCAGCCGGCGTTGTGGAAGGGAGAGTTTGGGCCATACGTGCTGCTAAGACGGGCTCCGTGCGTTATACTCTTGGCTCTGTGGGGCTTGAGGATACGTAGCCAGAAGCCTATGCTCGCCGAAATTGTGCTGCTGGAGTTCTGCCTACCCTCCGTTTTGGCCGTTTCTTCTAGACGGCCAAGTAGGAAAACGCGCGGTGTTTAACGCGTGGTTAATAGGGAAGAGTTTGACAGCAAGAATAGATGCTTGACCTAGCAGTTTGCTCGTCTCGCCCATCAACACAGCAGTGGCAAGATGCCTTTCCAGGTATTTTAGCAGGGAAGGGGTTTGTATGTACCCTTCGGCACTTGCTGGGGAGAGGAGAGCAATGCGAACGCTGCTGCGCTGCTCCTTGGGCTCTGGGGAAATTTGGGGGTTTCAGCTCGCGCACCTGACACCATGCAAGAGGAGCGTGGCTTCAAGCAGAGGTCGAGCTATTGATTTTGTACGTTGGAGCTGTTAAATACTTGTGCTGACTAATATTCAGCTCTTGGAAACACCCTGCAGTAATCCCCTGAGGCTGTGGAGTAGCAAGGATGGAAGAGCAGCAGCTGTAACTTCATGTGTGGTGAATTCCAAGGCATATTGTCACCCTTCCCCTGAAAAAATCTTCCACTTGCTCTTCCTACGGCCAAAATTTATTATTCTCTGCAGCTTCATTAGTGGGCAAAGATTTATTTGGGGCATCAGTGCATAAAACTGGTTGTAGTAAAAACCAAGATGCAATCAGTTCTGTTAACGGTGGGATTGATGTGCTGTGCTTTCTAAAGCATAGGCTATCAATTTTTTTTTCTGTAATGACTTGCATAGTAAGTTCTTTTTGCATGTCGTTAATTATAAATGATAGTAATAATGGTGAGGTAGTGTTAAGATTTACTGGGACTTGGTTCTGCCAGGCAGGTGTGGCTGTTTGGAAGAGCTGTTTCTAGTGTGTGTCTGTAGTAGGTGGGATGCTTACCTAAGTGACCTGGGTTTGCATCTCCGTTCACAGAACCATGTAGGCATTTTGCATTATTTATTGAAGGAAATGCGTAATCGGGCCTGTTTTTCTATTTCTGTCTTAAAGCAGTATGACTGCCACAGTAAAGGTAACCAACCCTTCAGAGCTCCAAATGCAAAATGAAACGCTAGCGCTATTTCCAGATCTGTTTATTCTAAGTTTTGTTATGTGCAGGTTACTTCTCTGAACGCCGGGGTTCACAAATCACACATGGAAATATTTCTGTCTCCTTAAGACATTAGTTTCCTACTTCAGTGGCTGCAGTGAAAATGATTAAAGCATGACACAACCCTCCACCTTAAAGACATACCGAATGAGGACAGCACTAATGCTGCTTGTCATCTGATTTGGAGATTGCTTAATTTACGGGGCTGACAGGAACGGCTTACCTGAAGTGAGTTCCATCAAGTGTATTTAGAATAAATAACCATGGTATGTATTTTCGAAGCTATACTGGGAATGGCTATAGCTTTAAACTCTTGGCTCTTCAGGACAGGGCTTAATCTTGGACAGCCCAGAATATAATGGATCTTATACCTTGTCCTGGTTGCTATGAGAGGAGACGTCAAGACTTGCTGCTTTATAAGCTGCTTAGATAAAAGACAAAGCTGATGGTCTAATTGCCTTCTTTATGTTTTGCCATATGCTGCTACTCTGGAGTGTTATTTGCAATTGGCATTCATCATATAGGATTTTTAAAAGATTATCTGTAAAAGGTTGTCACTGGAAAAGTATCTTCATGCTCAGAAGGAGGTGGCTTGCTGAGGCAAATCGTTTCATATGAACCCTTGCAAAGGGAGGTGACTGTAATGGGAGATTTAATGAAGTATGTTAAAAGAAAAATCATTATTTGACTGGGCAGGCAGCTGCCCAGCATAGAAATTTGGCTTCTAGTATCTTTGACCCTGTAGGAGTTTGTCTTGGGCCGTGGTTGGCGTTTCTGTGCTAGCAGAGTGATGGGTGAGTCATTCTGGAAATTGGGAATGCCTTCTGATGGGAGCTTTTTTTGGATGGTACTAGATAGTTTTCAGCTTGGCTTTCTGTATTCAGCTGAGCCACCAGGGACCTGAAAAATATAATATGGAAAGGGCTTGGATGGCTTTCTAAGCTTTTTAATGAAAAGAAAACTCAAATTGCAGTTTTGCTGACACTGCCTCATAATGTGAGACCATTAGAGTGATCAAACAGTGTAGGAAAGTGAGCTGGTGAAAGAGCTGTTGCTCACGGAATGGCAGAACTTGCCTAGGAGCAAACTGCGATATATCAAGTGTTTTGCCCTTTGCTGTTTGTAATGTATGGACGTACACGTTGGTGTCCATGCGAAGGCGTGGGTCTGTATATTCCATGGCTGGTGTGAAGAAGGGGAGAGTCCGGCAAAAGAAGGGAATAACCTTGCTTGATGCAACATAAGAGGACCTGCACAAATAGCCTGCAGCTGCTCTCCTGGCTATCAGGGGTATTATGAAAACAGGGAAACAAGTTCACAAAATGTATTTTCAACCACCTTGTGTCCTCTTCAGTCGAGACTGAAGGCACAAAATGCTTGGAGCTGCGGAAAATGCGATCAAGCGCTCTTCGAATTCATCAGCTCGAAACCTGACATCACGGTGTTGTTTTTTCCAATGTCAAGAAAGTCCTTCAGCTCTTGAAATGGGAAAGAGAGGCTGGTCCCCCCAGACAGCCGTGCAAACAGTGAGCATAGAACATGGAGGAGAATGTGGCTTCAGCTCTAGTTCCTTCACAAAGCAGCCCTGGCCTAAGATTTTTTGCTTTCCCGAGAGTTTATGTGGTAACGCACAACTAGATGGCACAAAAATGATTGCCTTACTTTGAATATTTTCTTTGTGCTGGTACAAGAAGCGAAAGCTGTGGCTTTACCATTTGATCTGAAAGCTGATGTTCCTGTGCAAGCTGGGAAAAACTGCCTTCAAATCTGGGTCTTTGTAGAAGAGCTCAAGATGGTGACAACGTTGTAGCCAGCGTAATGGGATCAGATCGGGTTGTGAAGTTGAGCTACGTAAATGTATGAGAAGAGAATTTTATTTTCCGAAAGGCTTTCCTTGATTATCATGAGAAAGAGGAATTGAGATGGTTTTAATACGAATATATGATGTTAGTTAAGTACACCGCTAAAAATTGTCTACAAACCTGCACCAGAATAACTCAGGGTATGTTGTTGTGTTTCCCATTCTGCGTAACTTGTTTTATAAATATCTCAAAAGCTACTGTTCGGTGCTGCCTTGTGTTGTGTGTGCCCGTCCCAGGCTACGTGTGGGGATCACGTGAAGAGTCCCGGGGTGCTGGGAGCGGGGGCCAGCGCGGTGGTGGGGACCGTGGGGTCACCGGCTGCGGTGACGCTCGTGCGACTTGTGCGGAGCAGATGCTGAACGCGCTTTTGAGCAGATCCAACGGGAACCACTTCTGGTGTGTGTGCAGGTCTTTCCGAGCACGTGAGTTGGGTGGGGTGTCTCCTCCTAGAAGGATAAAGGCAGTGAGGTATGGACAGCTATGGATGTACATAAGAGGAAAGCTGCCGAACACCTTTTTTTGGTTGGTTTGTTTTCTTCCCTGGAGCTGGTCCTTCAAATCTGGCTGAAATGAGAAACTACAGCTATAAAACAGTTTGTGTTTTTTTTCCTCTTGAGTAAATGATCATCTTTTAGCTGCATATCTTTTAGGCCATCTCTAAGTGAAACCAAAACCTCATCTGGAGCCGGTTACTTCCTTAACGCAAGTCACTAGCATTAAGCTAACCCTTTCTGCAGGGGGCTAGAAATGTCTGTAAGGTGATTTGTGAGGCATTGAAAATGGTTTCACTTAAAAAGTATGTGTCAGAGAGCTGACAGCAGCTGCATCAATTCATGTAAAATGCCTCTGGTTTGACTCGGATGCTCGTTGAAAAGTCCAATTGAAGAGCTTCCTGCAAAAGGCATTTGGATATAGACGGACTCTGTAATGATGGATATAAAACCCGTAGTTCAATCAAGCTTTATAGCATCGTTGTCCAAGTTAGCTTATGATTTGGTTAATATTATGAGAAGGTTTAATTGCCTGGAATACTTACCCATGTTGAGATATATTTGGACAGATTTCTCTTGTAAATATTTCTGAAGAAATTCAGGCTTTTGTTCTTCCCATTTAACTGCATCCCAGAATGCCACATTGTCTTTCACAGCTATTGATTTGAAATATTTTGGTGTCTTTAGCATTCCATTTAAAGCCATAGTAAAAAGATGCTAGAAATAACGCATTAAAAAAGCAGCTTGTTCCTTGTGTTGTGGTGGGGTTTTTTTTTTTTCTGAACTGCCTACCCAAGGAAATTTTGGATCAGAGCTGCAGCTGCCTTGGATTTGATTGAAAGCGTAGTGGCAGCTCCGGGCGATTGTCTCTATCTAAGGAGTTATGAAAAGGCTTGCGATTTATAATCCTCAGATATATCCCATAGTCATCTTGTTCCTATTATCCCCGTTTGCCCATCTTTGACCAAATGGCTCTTTTGCCTCTGTGCCCTGTAGTTTTGCCGTAAAAAGCTGCTGCCAGCTGTGTATCTGTTGGGAAATCACCATCTCCTTGAGAGCAGAAGATGGATGTAAATGCTGCAGGATGACCAGGTGGCATTTAAATATACTCGCCCAGGTCAATGAAGCCTTGAAGATGGCTCTGGGTAATCTGGAAATAAATCCCTGCATTCCCCTTGCTCCTTCGCATAAAGGTGTTCGTGTTGCATTTTAGACACTTCCCTGGAGCATATAAACAAACCTTGATTAGTGAAATGACTGACGAAAGCATCGCTTTAAGTGGAAAACATCTCTACCCCTCATTTTATTACAGGAAAAAATAGGTTTAATATGAGAAGTGATGCTTTCATGTGTCTTGTGCCTGACGTTAAGGAGCTGAGGTTAGTAAAGCCTCGCAACAGGGAGTGAAATAAATTCAGAGACAGTTTGTTGTCTGAAATAGAGATGCCCTGATGGGATAATAAAACAGTGCAAGTTTCTGGTACAGCAAAGCTGGGAAGTCGTGTGATGTAAAAATAGTCAGAGGAGATGGGAACAAAGAGGAGATGTCTGTCTTACCTGCTTGTCAGAGTTTGGAGTCGAGAGGAAAAAAACAAACCAAACCAAACCTGAAGAACTCGCATAAACCTGCAAGATCTCTAATAAATACATTGGCTGGTTGATTTTGCGTGGTGGTTTGTGGGGTTTTTGTTAGCCCTTCGATGTGTTTGAGATCTTTTTCCAGCTCTGCTCTGTAAGGGAAAACGCTTTTCTTCTAATGCTGGTGAGTACCCTGATTTCATCTCGATTTGCCTGTGGCAGAAGGAGCAGCGTGGCCTTGAGGTAGTGACCTCAAGGGGTTTCTTTACCTTTTTCTCCATTATACTTCTATCTGCGTGTAATTCCTGAAAATCTATAACTTTAGGATTAAAAGAAGTTCAAAACAGTGGCACATAATTGTACTCTTCAGAGGAAATTATAGCAAGGGTGATGTAGACCTGCAGTAATGAATGTGATTTGTTTGTTTGTTTGTTTTCCCCCTCCTGTCCCTCAGACTGGATGGAAAATCCAGTGTTTTCTACCTGGTAGACTGCGGAAACACCTCTGGGGGTAGAAGTGTGTTAGTTGGCTCTGTTAAGTTTATTAACAATAAACAGCATGGTGCTGCGGGTTCTGTTGCTGTGAGTTTGCTGAGCAAAAGGACGGTGGTGGTTGAGGTTGCTCAGGACCGCCATAGGTTTTTCTCAATGCACATCAAAATTAGTAGTTGAGGACACACGTGATTCTTTAGATCAATTCCTGCTTCATAAATGATCTTGAAGGAATGAAGGGAAGAAAATAGTTTACTAGATGTCATGAGAAGCTGTAACGTTTATTTCCCACTTTCATACGTCTGCAAACTAAAATTTTATTGTCTTGAGGCTCCGGAGCCTTGGTTCTCTTGCTGTGTTGTTCTTTACCATGGAAGAGAGGGGCTGTGTTTTCATTCACAGGTTGTGTAGGACTGAATGTTTTGAGAGCAGCTTCAATAAAACTTCTGCGTTGCTGGTTGCTATGAGCTCGTGAATCCGAGTTTATTTTTGTCTGCGCTTACAAGCCTTGCCACCTCCATAAACTAAAACCATGGCTCGCTGCTATCGAAATGGGAGGGAAATTGTGAACACAAGGCCAGCAGCGGATTTATTTGGGCTCTCTCCGTGCTTTAAAGCTCCTGTGAATGCTCAAGAGTGGTGAAAACAGCTTGTGAGCAAAGCTACGGAGCCAGGGACATTTAACGGATAGTGTCGCTTGGAGATGTTTGCTGCCCGTCGTGTAACCTTCGGACTGAAATATGTGAGTTTTTCCCCTGTGCTTGCATGATATTATTATCAGCGCTCTGACATAGATGAAGTGTTTTGTTGTGAACGTGCTCCCCCAGCTGTGTAACAGCCTGCAAGCTGCTGCCTTTAGGGAAACCATAAAGCGGAGCCTTGGAGAAAGAGTGAGGCCAAGAGTGTGTTTACTTTCACCCCAACTTATAAAATTACTTAATATAGACAGACATGATCTCATCATGGAGCATATGCATTTTTCTTAAACTCATTCATACTGTTAATATGAAGTTTCCACTCTTTATAGTGGTACCACAGGTGGCTAAAGAGACACGTTATTTCTTGTGAAGANTTAGCCACCTGTGGTACCACTATAGAGACACATTATTTCTTGTGAAGAATGATGAGAAGTATTCTACCCTTTTCTTGCCTCCCAAGTTATTTTTTTTGCCTGTATGGTATCTAAACTGTGGCTTTTACCCATTTATCAGTGTCATGCTACCATTCTCCCTGGAATTTCATAAAACTAAGTATGTAACAGGATATTGGATAAATAAACCGAGCGGAATATGCCTGTATCTAATGAACAGCCAGGTTTAAGTTGTAAAATGTAGTTTTGTGGTTTGTGTGCAGCTTTTTCTTTCGTATCCTACTGTTGTCCCCGAGGTGCTGAGCATGCACGTAAAGAGATGCTGCTTAGTGCTTGACAAGTGGAAACTTTGTGCATCAACGCCCTGTTTTATTGCCTACATTTTTTTTGTCTTGCATAGGGAGTTAACTGTGGTAGATGGTTTAATTCTTAACATCGGTGCTTGTTGCCCAAGAAGTTGTACTTTAGTTAAATGAGTCGAGGGCTTCAGGGGAGAGTGAGAACTCGATCTAGACAGTTCCTACGGGTTTCTGCACTTGGCTTTTGCGGGGGGTTGCAGTCCCGTGAGCTGTATTTTCTGCATGGGTCTTTGAGTTGGTCTTTTCTTTCTTAAATGCAGCGAATGATAAAGGTAGAGGCTTGTCCTTCTTGAAGATGGGGAGATGGTTCTTCCAAACTTAGTGACCTTCTTGATGGCATTGGGGAGGTGTGGGGGCTGCAAGGCTGCACGCCTCCCGGGTTTGTTGGGAACGCAAAGCGCTGAATGCTGATTTAAAAAATTTTTTAGATCTTTTTCCAGATATGTTTATTGAAATAAAGCACAGGCTGAATGGCTGGTGTTGCCGATGGTTTGATTTCACCCCTGCCCTTCCTGTAGCGCTTTGCCGCCACTGGAATATGGATGAGAAGTTGCCCTTCAGCCCTCCCAAATTCAGCGGGCGAGTTCGGGTTCCGGGTGTGATGGAGCTGCTGCCTCAGGCAGGACGTGAAGTTCCTCAAGCTTGGGAAGCGGAGCAAAGCTCCTGATGTTAAGAATATTTAGGCATTTCAAAAAAAGTTACGAAAGCAAGTGGTGCACAGAGGTGGGAAGTCTTGACTTCTCAGTTTGCAATTTGCTGAAAATCTTCAGTTATTCCATAAATTTAAGCCCTTTGCTGTTGTGTATGTTGAGCATCTTTGCTTAGGCGAAACAGATACCTATCTCAAGCAAATCCAATTAAAAGTAATAATACAGAGTGGATTAATTGCAGAGCACACTGTGTTAGGATGGCGGGAACAGCCAGTGATGCAGTCCCGAGGACTCATTCTGCCCCTTCTGTTGGAACAGAAAAAAATGTTCTCTTATGTAGTCTTTGTAATTCTGCTGCTTAGCTTTACATGTGGGTAGAAGATGTTACATTGATAGGTGCACCAGGCTATAACAAGAATTAGTTCTTAGTTTCGGCAAATACTGTAGAATATTACAGAGATTTCATTCTGCAGCAATAGTTACAGCAGGAGCATTTGGCTGCAGTAGGGAGCAGAATGGTTTCTGCAGGAATAACTCAGTGTTAATGGAACTCTGGCTCATGCTTGCGCTTAGGTAAAGACATACCCTTCACAGAGTGAAATTCTTGTTTGCTGAGCAAGATGGGTAAATGCGAAGGATCTCAAGGGTTAATATTTGTAGGCTAATTTTGCCAAGCCTGTCTGTGCTGTATAAATACACACACTACCTCTGCGTGAAGAATTTCTGCATTGCTTTGTGCGGGTAATTTCTTGCAGTCTCAAATCAGTCGATTGCTTTTTCAGCGCTGTCTCTTCCATACATTAATTCTCTGGTATCTTGTGGATTTTCTTGCTTTTGCTCTTAGAGCATTGTAATTACTTCTGGGAGCACAAAATTTCCAAGCAGAAAATCGATGAGGTGGGAGTGTGGAAAAAGAAAACCAAACAAAAAAACCCAAACACATATAAATATCTGTTGGTATTGCGTGCTGTAGAACGCTAAGAACTGGGGGAGTTGATGACAAAAATACTCTGATCTATTCTCGTCCATCCATACCTCCCTGCAGTTGCTTATGGCCGTAAATGCAATGCAGAGATACAGCTCTAATTTCAAAGCATCGGGGGAACCCCCGACGCGCAGCGTGTCGAAAATGAGACTGCGGAACCGCCTGGTGCTTCCGATGCCGAACGTGGGAGTTCCCTGCAGCAAAGGTAATTCCCCAAAGCAGCGGTTGCTACGGCGCGTGCAGCAAAGAGATGGAGACTCGGTGAAACTCCATTTCGAAGCTGCCTTTTCTGACGCCTCGCTGAAGTCTGCTCAGCAAAGGCATCTCGTTGCCAGGGGAGCTGGGATTCCTCGTACCGCATCATCCAGCCGGGGTATCTCCCGTCTCCTGCTCTGCCCGGCAAGCGGCAGCTCTGCTAAATAACCTTCCAGCTCCTGCGGCAAGGTGGTGGTGGCTGTATCGGCTGAAAGCTGTAACTTCATTTCCCATGTCGGGTTGTCTGAGGTGCCCTTTGTCTCTATGGCAAGCTCTCTTTTAAATAATGCAAAAAGAAGGGGTTACGCTTTCCTTGGAGCGTGCTGTTGAAAATGCTGCTGCTGCTGGAGTAGCGGAATTTGCAGGAGAAAGCAGGCTGCTAACAAGTAGCTTTCCTGTCTTAGAAGAGGGAAATAGGTATGTGATGAGGAGACTGAAACAAATGGTCTGGGTGTATTTGGCTTGGGTGAGTTGTCCCAGAGCCTTAATTGTCCCCAGGGGTCTGTAAATGCAAAATGTAGAAGGAAGGAGGCATTTTAATCACCAAGACGTGCTTCCCATGCAGCGCGCACCGTGTCAAAATCCCTTTGTTTGTACTCACTGCACCAGTCAAGGATTCTTCGTCTCGAGATGCGAACCTCGCTGTGTGACTTGGCTGGTTCAAGCAATTATTGCAGGCAGGGATTTCCCAGAGCAGCCGTTTTTGTCGTCATCTCGCTTTTCAAAGCAACTCAAGTATTTTGACATGTGGGCAATGCAAGAGGAAAAGAGGTCACTGTTAATTAGGTTATTGCCCATCTGCATGTTAAAAGTACTGTCTTGGTTACTGATGTTTTGTAGTAGAGGTTATCTAATCTTTCTATAGCCCTTTGTTTAGATGATTTCATTTTTATTCTCTGTAGACAAAATACAACTGTATATGATTTTAGCCTGTCTGAAACACAAATCTGAGTGTCAGAGGCTGTAGGAGTAAACCCGTATCACTTATGCATATATTAAATACAGGATCTGCACTGAAAAAATGATTCTAGAAGTGTTGGAATTAGTGTGAGGACATTTGCTTCTCTGAAATATGCTGCATTTTTCTATGCACTATGGCCAAATGTTCTTGAACATGAGGTGCAGGTTAATCAGCAAAATCCCTGAGGATGCTTGACACATCTGTGGAAGAGAAGAGTGGTCTGTGTGGTTTTAAACCCTGTGAAATTTGATGGTAAAACAGCCAGCGTGCCGAGTTGAGGCGGTGTGGCATCGCTTCTGGTAAGAATAGTTATTGATGGGAGCGAGAAACCCATCACTACTTTGGACTTCAGTTCTCTGCACCTAGAAATCTAAGGAAGGTCCTTTCATGAGCCTTATTTTCCAAACAAGGCACTATTTTCTAAACAAATGCTGCCCGAGAACGTGTTCCAAAAAAAATCTATATTGCCGACAGCTGCTGGGATGGGATCAGGCAAGCGGGGAGGGAGAACGATTTTCTGCTGTTTGCCCTTAAGACTGCAACTTTATTTTAATTTTACTTTCATCCATGCTGCAGTGTTCTGCCTGCAGCAGATACTGGGAATGTGTGTGGTACCACACTGGGTAACTGGCTAGCAGATACGTGGGTTGGATGATTTATTGTATGGCCTGTGTGTGCGCTGCACTTAACATTTTCCTCTGTGTGTACAAGAAGAAACATTATTTGTCTCTAACAGGTTCCTTTTGCAAGGAATGTGTACTCTATTTTTATAAAAACTGACTTTTTTGTTACTTGTCTCCTACTTCAATGGCTGGGTGAGGTTTGTGTTATGCATTCTACATGGTCCGCTTGCCAGGAGGAAATAGGGGTCGGGTGTTCTACACCTCTGCTCCGATTTTACTAGGTGAATATCTGTCACATGTACCAAATTAAGGCAAATAAACGAAGGTCCGCTCTTGGCCTGAGGTTCTCAAAGCCAGGCTGCTGCCTTACTGTGCTGCACAGTGATAATAACTGATGGGCTTTGTTGTTTTCATAGAATTACTTAACAAAAAGCTTTGAAGCGTTTAGGTGAGTCTCGCACTGGAGGAAAGGCTGGTAGCCGGAGGTTTGTATTTATTTGTGTTGGTGTTTCAGACTGAAGTTTATCAGAAATTCGTAACTTGCTTGGCTTTAATGGCATTTCTCAGCTTGTGGCCTGAAAAAAGAAATGAGGCAGAAGAAACGTGCCCTTGGCTCATCCCACAAGCTCCTTGGAGGTGTACTCAAAGTATTCTTAATTTATTATGAGCACAGCAAGAATTCGAAGCCTTGAAACATCATTCCTCTGGAAGCCTGGCTTCCAAAAGCTTGTGCCTGAGTTAGTTACTTGGGGGCACTTGGCACATTCTTTTCCCCAAAGTAAAACCCCCTGCACCGAGTCCACAATTATTGGAGGTGTGCGTTTTATTGGAAAATCTCAGTCTTGTAGGTGACACGAAAAGGAGAGGCACAGTAGAATGACTCGACTCTCTCTGTGTCAGTGCTCAGGTGCTGGGTATCTTTTAACTGTATTTACCTGGGAGGTTCATGGTGAGCTGGTATCTCAGTGCACACCTGCAGACTGAAGCGAGTAGGCGTGATGAGTTACGTTACTTGGTTGCAAGTCTTTCGAATTTTACTTTATTCTTCTCTCGAAGCGCCGAGTCCCAGCTTCCGGACAGTGGGAAATGGGGCTGGGGGAAAATGGTTTAATGTTGAGTAATTGTAACCTTGAACTTGGAGGGGGAAGGAAGCTGAAGGAGCTGCTTAATATGGATTTAATTTTGATTAGATGATCGCAGGATTGACAAACCTTCTTCTGCCCAAGGGAAAGGTCAGGTTACACGCTCACAGAAAAATCTGTGCTGGTTTCTCAAGAACAGTGGATTTGGCTGCAAACTTGGGCTTATTAGAAAGTGATGTTGGGGTTGATAAGAACAAACGAGCTTTTCTCTGTGTATCTATAGAGAGCTGATGTATGGCCTGGGCTCCAGAGTGAGTTTAACAACCCCAAATTAACAGTGCAGCTTTTATTGAAATGAATAGTTCCCTGATACAGTGGTCATCTTTAAGTGATGAGGAAAACAAAGGTCTGACCCAGCCACGGGGTAATGTCCTTGTGGGGGCTAAAAGTTACCACTGTGCTTTTATGAAAGTAAAGTTAGAAAATTCGTCATCGGAATACCGCTGAACATGTAACACAATATTCAAGGCTTTCATTTTTCTTAGCTTTATTTGGTTGAAGTCATCCAAGCTTCGGGTGCCACTTTTGGTTATGCTTATGTGATTTTCGCTGGGGAACAAGGATGAATGCAAGCAAACATCTGCCCGCAAGAGGTTTAGTGCTTAACAAGGTTATGCTTCCACTAACGCGAGCCTTGATTTCTATTTCGGAGGAAAACGTCAGCCCCAGGTGCAAGCAGGGTTGATGGGGTATTTCTCATCTTCCAGCTCCAAATGCCACAAGCAGGAGGAACGGTGGTTTCACGGCTGGGCAGCCAGTTGTATTGGTTGTCTTATCCAGCTGATAACTGTCCCTGCAGAAAAAAAATAGCTGAGCTTGAGTGCACAGGAGGTCAGGAGCTGGGAAGGCAGCCCCTTTCGGCAGCAGCACGGCCTGGGGTCTCCGTAATTGAGGTAACGCGACAGATCGTGCTCAGGTAGTCACAAGGCTTCATCCAAATGGTAAGTTGAGGCATATTTTATAGGAACAGCGCTCAGGGTTCATGTAATCTGTGTTTGCGTTGGCACCGACTGGTCCAGAGAAACTTCCTAAAGCTTCTCTGAAGGCAAAATGCCCTGCAGACACCCAAGACCGGTGTGAGATGGATGCCACATGGTGACAGGCTGCGGGAATGCGTTGGCAAGCAGGCAGCGCAGACTCGGGAGGGGATGCAGGGGATACGTCAATGCCAAAGCTTAATCTTGTTTAAAACGCAGCCTCAGGAGGGAGATGAAGTGTTAATTCCCTGGATTTCCTATTGGCTGCACCATTGGGCATGATTCTGCCTCAAACTTGCTTATCGCACAAAACGCCAGGTAAGTGTCTTGGAGATAAATGTGAAGGCTGAAGAGCTGCGGCTTGCAGGAAATTTAAGCAAGTAAAGATCAAAATGAAGCTGTCAGATCAGACAGAATAATGAGGGTACCAAATTTGTATTTCCCAAAGGCAGAGCTTGGCGGTGTTGCACAGTCTGAGGTTTTGGACTCCAACATTTGGAAGATGCATAAAACCTCACCAGCAGCATCGGGAAAGTTTTGCTTTTTCTCCGCATGGTGCAGCTGCTGTTGCTGTACTACTGAACCCAGTGTGGGGGGAAAAGCAGGATTTGGGATGGAGGCATCTCGAGAGTGGGAGTCTGTTCCGATCCTCATGCCCTTTGGCTGCGTTTTCTTTGGCAAACTGTATTCATTTCAAAAAAATCAAGTTGCCAACCTGCTGACGGAGTTGGCTTGGTTCAAAATACAAGGAGTGCTTCACTGTGGTGGCTTGGGTACGGCGCTTTGGACCTTTTGGAGAGGCCGAGGCAGTCTTGGACTTCTGTTTTGTCTGTAGCGTAGCAGCTGGATTAATTTTGTGGGATGCAAGACACCTGTGTTATTTAAAAAAAGCAACCAAGGAATTTCAGGTTGTTTGTACATGGAATCTAAACAAGTTTGTCTTCAGGTGCGTGCCTGAACTCTCATGCTACAGGGTTATTCAGCCTCTGCTGTCACAGCCAAATCTACTGGAAATGGGATGCTGGACTGGCCAGGAATGTCTGTCCTTGTTACTGGGCTCCTTGCTATTCTGGTGCTCATTAGTTTTTGTGAGCAGTGCTGTTGCTGTTTATGAAGCTAGCCCATTCGGCGATTTCTGTATCGCTGAGACTCTTCCATGTTGAGATGAAAAAATATGAGATTCAGTCCCCAGAATGACTATTAGATAACTAATATTTAAAAATCCCCAAACCCAAGTCTTGCTTGTCCACTCCCCAAGATCTTTATACCCAGAGATCGCTGTAACTACAGTAACGCTTTCTAAGCGGCGTCTCTTGGCAGGATCCAAAACCGTTTTAATGGATTTGTCAGTTCAGCGCCAAGTTGGGAGGGGAAAAAAAAAAAGTGTTATTTGAGTAGCCTTACGTGTGGCTCAGCATGGCCCTGGTGAGCAGGCTGGCTGCACACAGCCACGGCTCCTCGTGCTTCCCCCGGTGCTGCTAACGCAGGCAAGAGCTCTCCCTCAGCTTTTTTGGACAAGATCTCCCCAGGGCACCCTTTAAGGTGGGGGAAACCTCCGCTGGGTGCGTGCGCCGCTTGTCCTCGCCAAAATAAAACCGGTGACGGGCACGGAGCGCGAGTGAAATCTGAGCGGTGAGTCATTCCCCCGAGAAAGACCTCGCTCCAAATGGTAACGTGGGAATGAAGCGTCTCCCGTTTGGGCTTCTCTTGCTTGTGCTGGGAGGAGGTTTGAGTTGAAAACATTTGTTCCAGTTATCGCTGGCAGGAAAGGCAATCGCAGAGCCCTCAGCGTTACTGGGATTCCCTGCTCTTTATTTATTTATAGGTCTCAAGCGCTGCTGAAAGCGACTGAAAGTACCGGGCATACGGAGCGGCGCACAGCTCGCTCCGAGCAAAGCGTGAATGGGGTGGACGGCCTGGAGATCCCGCTTAATGCTGGTGCAGTTAGCATAAGAACACCACCCTCTAAATCATTCTTTTATAGCATAATCGCTGGCAGATTTTGCAGACAAATTAAATTTCAAGTCACTCTCCGAAGTGCGGGACAGATGGGATAATAGGGCTGCCGAAAAGCGTCAGCTTATTTATTAAAATTTGTGAGGGGACCAAATAGAAAGAGCTGATTTCTGTGGAATTAAATGGGCAATCACTCTTTTTTATCACTTGCAGGAGACTTTCTCTGCCAGAGCGAGTGAAGCGTCTTGCTTTTTCTTTACTCTTGGGTGGTTACAGCTCTATTTTTTTGATCACAAGGCAGGTAAAGCCCAATGCAAGATATTGACTGCCAAAATCAGAAGCCAGGTCTTTAAGCTTTGAATATTTTGTGATAAGGGTGCCTGAAGATCTATTTTTATGCATGTAAACTTTATCAGACTTATTTCTTGATGGAAAATAAACTTCGGCGTACTTAAGACTATTTATGCTTATTTAAATTACTGTATCCTTGTAAACTGGGGAATGTTAATGTTTAAAGGGGGAGCTGCTCTTAAAATACAGAGTGCGAGAAGGGATTATATCTCACCACTAAGATCACTTTCCAGTCTATCAAAGTCAAAATTGCATATACCATGTTAAATGTATTTTCTGTGCATTATATGTGTGATATATGATATCTGTGCTATATATGATATGTATGATATCTGTGCAGATATTCCATGGTTTTTCCCAGGTATATGTATTTTTTCATTTCTCTTGTGCAAGAAAGCTTTCCTGATTCTGTAGCTCCTTTTTTTAAATTTTTTGCTGGGGTATGAAAGTAAAACTTAATAATAAGCTGGTTAAACTTCATATAAAAATCAGGGCACATATTGGACTACATTTTTATCTAATCCAAAGGACAAATAGGTTTATGTTAGATTTTGCTCCTTTTCAATTTTTGTGGCAGTCAGACATCAGACCTCCCATATTTCTTCTGGAAGTTTCAAAAGTATCTGGTTGTGGGGTTTTTAGCCCACAAATGCTAAATTTTTGACTATTTATTATTACAGTTAGCTGTAGCTTCATAGTTCTTAACCTAAATGCTATGAATCACGTGTGTTTAAAGTATTGCTTCATCAAGTACCATTATGGTAGCTACATTTGACTTGGATATTTATATTTCAACTTCAATTTGAATAAGTCATAAAAATGCTTTATTTAATAAATCCCTTTGGTTTAAACGTATCCGAATGTATATGAACTCCATAGTTATTTACGTGCTGTGTGTTTTCTGAGATGATAAACACTGTGCTAAAGTGGGAGCAGTGATTACACAGTCTGATCAATGCACCTGAGTGTAGGTAAAGCTCGTGTCGCTGGATGTGAGCAGCATTTCAGGAAAATAAAGTAGGAATGGTGGATATACTTAGGGTTGACTGTTCAAAATGACTTTTCCTACTTGGGTGACTGTGACTTGTTCTTAAAGCTCGAGATTCTCAATATTGCTTGGTTTTGAAGTCATATATCCCAAAAGTAATTTTTGTCTTGCAGTATTGCTAAACCAGCCACAAAGAATAGGTAAGGAGGTTTCATCAGGCTTGATTAAATCCAGTAGCATTTATTTTTTTCTAAGGTTCAAAGTGGATATAAGTAACCTTTCTGCTCTTGAGTGTTTTATCTGTAAGAACTCCAGCTAAAACTGATTCAAGCAGCAATTGCTGCTCCCAGATTCCTACACTGAAGCTTTATCCCTTTTCCCTTCTGTGCTTTTCATACTTAAACACGTTCCTGTTTTCATCACAGTCATGCGTTTGAAGGTAACTGGGTTCATGCAGAATTGCAGGTTTCTCATTTTTCCAAATATCTTGGTTGCTTCTAAGTATTGAGGGCTGGGAGGGGAAGATGGAGCTAAGAAGTCAGAATTTGAAATTTTGTTGTTAGAGCAAAGATGAGATTTAATGAACGTATTTCCTTTCCTTCCCTTTCCAAATGCAGGCTGAGAGTTACCGTCAGGTTCCTCGTAAGTATATAGGTCTTTCAGGAAAACACCTGAAGTCTTGATTAGTGCCATAATTATAATTCCACCCCAGGCAGGGATCGCCTGCTCATGTAGTCTCGGCTTGGACTCTGCACAAATTCTGCTCCTTTCTCCTTTTGGTTTGGTCAGCACTGAGAAATACCTCCCTTAGAGTTGAAACGGCAATTAAAACTATTTTTTTCCAGAATTTCAAGTCGGTCATCTAACTATGTGCCCGAGCCTTTGCTGAAACAAATTGCAGGGAAGTAACATGGGTCAGAACTGGTCTAAGTGATTTACCTTGGCGTTATCAGGTGGCAATTCTGTGGTATCTGTGATGCTCCCCGTGGCAGCTGGAGAGTGCGGTGATGAGGTTAAATGATCTATGATATCTGTTCTCTGCGCTCTGGTTTTATTCAACAGCTAAAAAGGGCAGGGGAGAGGAGGAGGAGGATGATGAGGCTTGCCCAAAGCAGCACCTGAAATCCTACCGTCAACAAGCTTTTTGCTTTTTGTTTTGAGGCCGAGTGCTTTAGCTGAAATCTGTAGCCTCCCAGCAGCTGTTAGAAGCACAACAAGACGGTATCTCCTGTGAACGCTCGTCCCTCAGCTTGCACACCCTCTCAAACTTGGAAAGGGCAAATCTGGAAGTCTTTGCTTAAAACATCCCGTTAGCTTCAGCCTTTCTCTAGCGCGAGCCCAGGCTGCTGCCCTCCCCTGGTGTCCTTGGGTGAGATGCGGGCTGGCAGATGAGTTCCAAACGCTTAACAGAAAAATTGCCCTAAAATATTTACGCAGTAATTGGGTTGAACAGCTTTTGCTCTCCAATTTAATCAGCTATTTTATCCTCACTTCAGACTGCAGGTAATAGACTGAGCTGAATATTTTGTATCGTACCGCTTTTGCATTATTCATAGCCTTTTGTTTCTGTTTCCATCTTGCGAGATAAATGACCTCTGTTTTCAATAGTTAGGTTTGATTTATTCTTTCTTCAGCCTGTGTAATATTTAAACAATTCCCAGACAGATCTGGAAAATAACTTCTCGAAGACGTGAAGTGTAGGGTTGCATTGATCCAGCATCCACTGATGCATCAAAATGACAGCTTCCATTGGAGGGGAAAGTGGACCGAGAAGAACTTATATTTGAGAATTATAAGTTGTCTCTTCCACAAACCAATTTTATTTTTTACTGGCAATATTAGAAAACCAGTGCCTTTTAATGGTATCCCGATGACTCATCTACTCTTCTATATTATAAGACTATCTAATGCCAGAAGTTATGTACTATACTTTTTGGCTATAGAACAGTTTTAAAACGTTTGTCCCTGTGGTTTATTCTGTTTGCACAACAATCACGTGCCTCCTATGCAATCCATATGTATATGCCCTATGCAAAGGGAAAAGTGCTCCAAGGAGTGCCATGTATAGAGGTTAAAGCTAAATCATGTAAAACAGAATACAGAAGTATTGGTGGGTTTAAATAATAATGATGTCCTAGGAGGATGGCTAAGGGTGAGTGAGGAGTTTGGGGGAATAAAGCAGGAGCTGGTAGCACTGAGAATTCACCCTTAGTATAAAATGGAAGTTTGTTTTACAGGGAGCAAGACAAAAATAAAAATGGTGATTTGGAGCTGGATAATGTGTTTTGACCTTTGCGCTTCCTGCTTTCAGAGTTGGCCAATCTATTCGTGCTTGATGTCTGTGTCAAATCCTTCCTAAGGGTGAATAAATTTTATTGACTGAAGGAAGAGAAAGCCGCTTATGTGCAGATACATGGATAAGTCACTTGTGCTTTATCCAAATTACCTCTCTAATTCTTTCCTACGTGAAGTCTTTCATTTGAAAGAACCTGATGAGTAGTTTAAGTGCTGTGCAAACAGAGGGGTGTAGTGGGTAAGGCAGTGGCCACTTGAAGTGACACAGCTAGTTTACACTCATTTTTCACTATAAATAGGAAAAAAATTGTTTTCAATCCAGAGATGACTCCTGAATGGCTTCTTAAGCGGGAGGATAAGGAGCGAGAGTGCGTGTGTTCCTACGTGTATTGGGGAGCTGTTCTGCAGTGCCCAAACTGTGATTTCTCCATTTTTGGCAAGTCCTCAAAAATCATTTTGTGATTAATTGAACTGTTGATGTACATCACAAAGCAGTGATCTCATGGACAAACTTGCTTAGAAAGTACTTTTTCAACTATTGTAGAAAATTCAGCCAAGCATCGAAACACTTCAATTTTTCTTCTTGTTTCTGTGCCAGAAATATTTTAACTACATTAAATATCCTTGGATATCTTTGTATGAGCCAGTGATAACTTTTATGTCCGTGAGCCAAGAAGCTAATGAAGGTTGCACAGTTCGGTAAAATATTTTTTTTCAGCCTTGCTGCTGTAAAGTTACGGTTGTGGAGGTTTCCCTGGATTGCAATAAAAAGCAATGAGCAGTAGAATGACAAGAGGCAAAGGCACCTGAGGAGGGTGGATGTTGTGAAAGCCCATCAAGAGCATCGCGCTCCGCAATACTGGGATTTGGCAGTTCGCTGTGGGATGGACTGGGCTGATAACAACACGCTACAGTCCAGATGACTGCAAGTAGGTATTGGTTTCCTTTGGTAAATTAGAGTTGCAGTTCCAAAATGTTAAAATATCTTATGGCTGGTGTATGGGAAGAGGAAAAGATTAACGCAAATAGCCGGCAAGGCTGTCAGAAGCCAGGCTGCTGGAAGGAGGGAGGTTTTTGCTTGCTGGTGGAGAAGAAACGCTGATGCTGGTTGTTCATGGCCTGCTGTCTGCTCCAGGCTCAGGTGCTGCGCTTTAAGGATTCAAGCCATGCGCCCTATTCAAGGGGGTGGCATTTGCACGTCTTTTTGTGACTTGTTAAAAAAACCCTGAAATGAGATGCGCTCAGGGTCAAACAAGTATTTTCAGTGCCACATAGAAAAAAGTTTCAAGTTTGTACCTGACATTTAGTACCCAGTTCCCTTTTGAGCTCGCTTTTCCTCTTTGTGTTTCATATTTGCTTCATACTACCGAGTCTGATGCAGATCCGCATCCTTCCCCGTGCTTCACCACCGTGAATTTGCGCTTGGACAACTGCAGCTGAGCCACCATTTCTGATTTAGCGTTACGGAAAATTATTTTCCACCATTAACAGCTTTAAAAAAAGGAAACCCAAACAAATCCCAAGCCTTCTGCTTCAAAGCAACTTAATATTTCTGCATGTGAACAGTGCCGCTGCTTCTTCTGCCTTCTTTCTCTTCCAGGGTTTGTTTTCCCTATGCAATATAAGTTGAGCTCTTAAATATGATATTCTGTAGACTGACCAGCAGAGGCACATTTCACTCAAATCTTAAGGCAAAATACTGACAAGACAACATTGGTTTTCACTTTGACGCGAACCACGTAACTCTTGACCAGTTGTGCGGCTGCAAAGAGCTTTATTTTTATTTCTCCCTGTCTTTATGGAGGGGAGTGCATGAAGTGCTTACGTTAGTGGGGTATGTATAGTATCTGATGTCATGAGCTGTGCTGTGAAAGTGTTGAGGTCAGAAGCGTGGCTGGGGATGCTGGTAAACATGGCAAGGGCAGCTCCTCTTGTCTACGAGATGTCTGGAGATGACTGGTGACAGCTGATGAAACAGCTGCAAATTTAACGTATGAGGTTGCCTAATACATGGTGTAGCCCAGCTATGTATCGCTTGTGTTTTAGGTTTTCTCTGAAAGGATGTTATGAATAAATCCAGATGACGGTGCTTTATTAGTCAAGACGTGCTCACTCGCTGCCTTTCAAAGGTGATTAATGTAGTTGGGTTGAAGGACTCAGTTGGGGGTTTGCGATGCAATGGAAATGCCCAGTGATGTTTTATCTCTGCTTTCAGCTTGCTTTGGCTATGGAGTTGTTCGGGGTGACGACAGAGCTGGTGCTTGTAGGAACTGACCCCTTTCCATTGCGCCACCTGTGCCTGCCAGGCACGTGGCTGCTTTGGGAAGGTGCTTGTCACTGGTTTATTTTGCACAGAAATGGGTCACTGCTCTTAAAAGCCTTGTTACCTCCTGCTTTATGTTGGTCACTAGTGGGCCTGTTGTTCGGAACTGTAGTATGATTGCAGCTTTAAACCCTTCTTGTGTGTCAGGCGTGAGTGCTACATGGACTGTAAGGGTTTGTTTCATTTATACTGAAGCCCTTGCTGCTTGTTTGCGAGCTGTGTTTTTAAAAAATAAAAAATACGGTCTGGAATATGTATGAACTGGTTGGATTAAAATCTCCGTTGTCTTGCGTGTGTGCCTGACTTGTATTAGTTGCTTGCTACATGCAGTAAACTGAATGGTGTTCTCCTTAAGGCAGGGCAAAAAATCAGGAATACAACTACACTGGTTCAGAAAAATAAATTTATAGTAAAGTAGTTCTCTCGCTCATCTTTGGATTTTTTTTTTTGGTTTGGTGTATTAATGGTTATAAGGCTTTGGAATTACCCAAAGCCCTTCATTTTTCTTTCATAATTAAAAAGAAAACTAATAAAAATAAATCTTTACTCTTTCAGCTTATGGAGAGTTCTACAAAATCACGTTTTAGTGGTGTGGACGTCTATGAGCTGCCCTGATATTAATAGTGCTGTCTTTGATAGCTGGTGAATTTGCTCTTCATCTCGTTGATAGCCATTAAACTGCTACCAGGTGACGGCTGCAGAAACGGTGGTGGCAGACGGTTGTAACGCGACCGCTCTCTTGCAAAATGTTGGTGTAACCACGCAAATCGTATGTGCTGCCAGCAACAGTTTCTGAAACGTGCCCGTTGGGTTTACACGCCTTCCCCTGTTGGTGTGCTTTGTTCCGTGGCTGTAGTGACCACCGCCGAGATGGCCACGGTGACTTGGACGGGGATGCTCCAACCGCTGCCCTGTGATGCACCGGTCGCTGTATTCACCTGGCACATTAAGGCGAAAGAGCTGCTGCAGTGATCGGTAAAGCAATGACAGTCTGTGCTGTATTTTAAGCTCGAGTGGGTAAAGGAGACCTTTAAAAGCCCATCTGGAAGTTGGTTTGGTTCCCCAGCTGTGCCAAGTTAGCTGCTTCTCCATGGCCTGGGACTGTAAGCCCTGCTGTTGTGGCAAAAAGGGGGGAAAAAAGGATTCCCAGGACTGGCTTGCAAGATGCCTTGGATTTTTTTTTTCTGGCAATGTGGTAACATAGTGTAAGAAGCATCCATTGTGTTACTACTTTAGTGATTTTTATCACGTGAGATTCCTCTTAAGGGCTATGGAACACCTTCACTTGGTCTCTGTATCAGACTCCTGTTCCCAGGTGCCGTAGCACATAGGAGAGGCAAAGAAAAGGTGCCAGTCACCCAAATGGCTGTTGTGAAATGTACCTTCTGTGAAGAGCAAACACCAACACAAGTTCAAAGCCTCCATTATTATCTCAGCCTTCGCTGCAAACAAGCTCTTTGCCTTTTCTTACTCTTCGCGAGCACCAGCGACTGCAGAGAAGGCAGCTAATCAGAGACACTTGTCTGCTTGAGTGGACCGATATTTCCAGCTCTTCACATGGTCCATTGGTAAAAAGAAACTTCATGTCGCTCTGGCAGTTGTAAAGACAGAAAGCTGGTCAGCCCAGCTGCTGTGCTGGTGGACGTGTTCAGGTGGGCCTGTTTGTGTACCTTAGGTTTCCACTGTCAGCCAAGAATGTCACAGGCCCATCTTTCTTGGAAATAGAGACTTCGACATCTGCTCTTTCTATGTAACATTAGACTTAGGTTGCAATTTAGTGACAAACCGAATAACTAGGTGAAATTTTATATAGGACAAAGTAGATGTGAATTTTGAGGAAGCTCAGCTGAGCAAAAAGGATCTGACCGAAAGAAGGTACGGCTCAGAAATAACACCACGTTGTCAGGTGCTTTTCAGCCGTGGGCCAGACTGCAAAATGCCTGCTGGCGTGGTTATAAATCCACCGTTCCACAATCTGGACTTTGTTCTCGCACCAACGAAGAAGAAAGACGTGGTGGTTCAGAGACAAGGGGTGGAGGGAAGGAGCAGCTGAGCAGGTGCCTGGTAAAGTCGGTAGCTGTGGCTGCTTGGTGACTTGCAAAATGGTTCCTCTGTGCAAATTTGTATTTTGGACAGAAGGTTTTCCTAGAAGGAGAAAACAGCTGTTGTGAACTCGCCTGTTTATGACTCCTCGCTTCTCTGACAATCACTTTGGGCACAATGACTTGTTAAGTGATTTCTTACTGCTTCCTTAACTACTTAATTTGGGATCCTTGAAGGAATTGCCAGGTGGAAAAACACTCCCTTCATAGAACTTAGCCAGCTGTCATGCAGTTTTTGAAATAAGCTTCTTACCAGACACTGTACTGTTCAACTCATTTGATTTAGTCTCCTTCCAGATAGATGTGAGGCACAGGCGCCTTTTACAGGTAGCAGCGAATGACCCAACATGCTCTATTTTCTCCTAATGTGATAAACACGTAAACCAACATTTCAAAGTTGGAGCTGGTGGGCTCCAGTATCCTTTGCTGGGATGGGAAGACTCAGACTTCAGGGTTCTAAAAACCAAGTGGGAAGGGTCTTTGCACAGTCAGTGCTCAAGTACAAAAAAACTGATGCTCTTTTGCTTGGCTGTTCCAATTCAGACGTGCAGTATTGCCGCTGAAGTTACCCAGTGGTGGTTCCGATATCTGGTTACCGTGTGGTCTGTCGCGGGTCACCTTGGGTGCAGGATGCCACGCAGGTTGCATTAAAGTTACGACTGCTTGTCTTGCCGCTGTTGTTGAAGTGTATACGGTTCCCCGAGCAGTGCTTTAACAGCTGTAGCCGTGTGCCTGTGCAATCTGAGCATCAGTGGTGGTTGTTCCTCTGGAGTCCCTCCTCTCCCCATTAAAAACTGAGCATTGCTCTGTCAGATGGAAAAGATACCACATGTCAGCTAGTGATTTGCTTAATAGCGCAGTTAAGCGCCAGTGCAATCAATCTAGTGGCAGAGTTAAAATTATCTCCTAATTACACTGAGAGTCAAAGAAATCCTGGCTGGTGGGGGGAGGAGGGAAGCAGGAAAAGGGGTTGCATTTAAATGCAATTCTAGGAAGGTTTGGGGCACAAAAGGGAGTTCATGTCACCCCATTAAGGTGATCCTGATGCTTGTGTGAGTTACCTCGAGCCAGATCAGAATGAGCATTTTAAGTCTCTTGCTGGGCTGAAAATGGTGTGGGAAAGAATGCTGAAACCTGTTTTGGGCTATGCAGGCTTGCTTTCTGTTCATCTAACTTCCTTTAATACAAAGTCCATGAGTATGTGTTTTTTCTTACCCAGAAATAAGCCACCTCCTAAACTAGCAAGTGTCAGAGGTGTTGGGTGTTATTTTAAATGGAGATATAGTGGGGCAGTCATACAGCACCCGCCTATAGATCTCCCTTTACCCCAAATGTACAGGGAAACTACATATGGATCTGACACTTTGCTAAAAGGAGTGATTTGGACAGGACACTTTCTTAGAGATCTTGCTCCTTTGGTGAAACCAGCTATTCAATCTTCCTTAGGCAAGACTTTGGCTGGAAGATGCAGAATTCCAAAACAGGAGTTTCAAATTAGCAAAGAAAAATAATTGTGGGTGGGAATGCTTTTTTTCCCACAAGTCACCTCAACTGCCACGTGCTTTCCTACGAATTTGTCAACTGGTTTTCTCACCAGCCCCTGAAACCAAAAGGGTTGGTGGTTCTTCAGTGGTCTTGGAGATGATGCTTTTCTTGAGATTTTCTGTGGTCTGGAGGATGAAGGTTTTGGGAAGACTCTGGTAATCCAAAGAGTCTCACGGTGTCAAACTCGTTCTATTTCATGGTCTAAATTTAAATCCAACTTTCCTTTCTACAACAGACAGGACGGTGAGGAGAGCAGCAGTTATTGCTGATCAGACTTACTACTGTGTAATGTTGGTCTGTTTAACGTGCTTCTGTATTATGAAATATATTGTATATATTAACAACAAATTGCACCAGCTGTGCAAAACAGGTCTCACAAATGTTTACAAACCAATGACCTCTAACAGGCTGCATTTTAGCCTGTAAAACTGTTACTGTGTCTCTTTATTATTAATTAACAAGTTGAAATACTGTGTTTTGCAAAGTAGGTGATGCTAACAGCCCCAAGTGTCAGACGGGGCTTGTGGTGACTTTGAAGGTCTCACCCGAGAAGGCCAGAACAGGCTGGTGTTTTCCCCACTCTTGCCAATGCAGCTTAATTTCATAAATAAATGCAGCTTAACTTCATAAATACCTTCTCAGCTGTTGTGTGTTGGGAACCTCTCAGTGCCAGCAAAAATCTGGTGAACTTGGACAAGAGCAACAGAATTAGTTTGTGGACAAGTTAGAAATGAAGGAAGATTCATTCCAACGGGGAAAAGAAATTTGTCCTAAGAGAAAGGTGTGCGTGATTTCCCAGACTGTATTCAAACTCTTGAAACTGTAACTTGGTTTTGATTTTTTTTTTTTGCTAAGATAATAGTTACGTTCTTGAATTACAGAGGCACAATGTAGAGATGAGACTTTTGCCTTTCAAAATGAGCTTGAAAACACAATGTGCCCACTGAGAGAAAGGGCAAGGTAAAAGGGATTTTTTTGGTTGTTTGGCGCTGCAGCGAGGCTGGGACCCACGTTCCTTCCTTCTGCTGCTCCGTGCCAGCTCCTGCTTTTCAAGCCACGCTTGGTGCATGTTTTTGGTTTCCATCATGAATGTTTTCCCTCAGAAATTAGCGGTCTCTAACATTTAATCTGTACTTTGACACAAGTATTACTGGTTTGTGTGTCTAAAACAGTGTTCTGTTTTCTCACCTTTTTTTTTGTTGTTCATCTAGAGCTCTTTTACAGAATTGCCTGGTATTCAGCTGGGCAGCCACTTACGCTGCTCACAACCAGCTATTTTAGTACTTTTCTTAATGCCTTCTCAAGGGCTAATGTGTTTTTGCTGCTGTGCTGAGAAAGCTGAACCTTTGTGTGCTGAGTTGGTTTTCAGAGTGCTGTCGGGGGACTTGGTCTCTGCAGATAAAAACTATTTGGTTGGAAGTGTCTGGGCCTGGTACCTGAACTTACCTTAACTGGTAATGAAGCCTTGCTGCTTTCTCTCTTGTTTTAGTAATAAGCTTTGTCTATACTGTAAAAAAAAATGTTGTGAAAAGAAGGATCTGCTTTCCATGTCTCAGGAGAATATTTCTGGGCATGCAAGCTTTTAGTGGATACAGTTGGAAATAATCATGAGTAGCAGCTATGACAGCTAATTGTGGTTCACTTACAAGTTGCTTGATATGCTGTTCACCCATCAGTGAAACAGCATAAGGAGGCAGGGATGAAAGCAACTGATAGTAATGCAGTCCTAACCCTGAATCACTCTTCTCTTTGTTTGTTAATATGTATTTTGGAGATGATTTTTGTGTACGTGTAAGACTGCAGAACTGTGAACCAGCGGATTTCACAAGCCTTGAAAGGAAGGCAGAGTCCTACCAGTTTGTCAGCTGTGGAGACGTGTTCCCTCCATCATTTGTTCACTCAATACAGCCAAAATCAGACTACGGCGAGGCTCGAACGGAAACTTCGACTTGCTTTAAGATGATGGCATCTTAAAGTGGGAAGTGGCCTTGGAGTATAGGACTTTAGCTTTTCTTGTGAAGGAATTACCCAGACTGACTTAGCTGGTCCTGGTGAAGGTCTTGATAAATCTTCTGGTGTGTTTAGCCTGTTCTTTGGCACGTGAAGTCCCTGCAATGCAGGCAGCATTCACCAAGTGTCGCTTGTCTCCGGTGCTGGGGCTGTTTAATGATTTGCTTGCGTGGTTGTAGCGGGAAGGGTTTTGGCTGTTTACTCATCATCTGAGACCAAGGCAGGGGGTGAGGTTGTTGGAAGGAGGTGTCTGCGCCTGGGAAACTGAGGGGGCTTCTACCCAACTTGTGTTAGCACAGACCTGGGTGTGAGGTGGTGCAGTTGTGTGAGGGCAGACAGGGGCTCTCTGGCCTCCTAAGACTGTCCCTGGAGAGAAGAAACCTGGGATTCAAGGATGATAGAACTTAAAGCAATAATCAGCATTGGATCAAAGGGAAAGTCCTGGTTCCCGGGCCTGTTTACTTCAGGGAAAGAGCATTTAAAAGGGTCTTGGAAAGAAAGCATGGAGAGTACGCTATGCTGCAGGAGCTGCGTCAGCCTTCGTGCTTGGATGGGCAGCGTATGTTTTGAAGTCTTTACCTTAATGCCTGTCCCTTCGTGGTTTTTCCACAGAGGCTTTTTTGCTCTGTTTCATGTGTATATTTAATTTCCCTGAGAAGGAAGATTCAATTTTCATTAACTAGCTGAGACTGTCAATGAAAATACAAACTGTAAAGGTGTCTCTGACAGCTTGTGTAATTCAGGGCCAAACTGTAAGTTGCCTTCTTCTAGGCCACTGAACACCTATCACTATACATTAAACCCAGCTTAATTGATTTGGAAAAGCTTTAAGGAAGCAACCTAGCCAAAGATCTCCCATTCCAAATCCCCTTCTTCCAGGATAATCTCTTTTCCCAGGGCTGTTGATTCTTAAATGGTGTTAATGACTAGAAAAATGGTCATTTTTCTAGTGCATTGTTTCCAAGACTTCTCAGTCCTTTAATAGGAATTAAGCCTCAGTGCTCATGTTGGAAAGAAGTGTGAACTGCAACCCCTTTGTAGTGTGCATATCTCTGATCTGTAAAGACTATAATTTGGCAAGTAGTTCAAATCGGCTTTTCATGAATGGCTGTTGAGAACTGATTTGTTTTGGATCTTCCTTGTATCTTATTCTTTGGATGAGGTTGCAACAGTTTCTGTGGGGGAAGTTTTCAGATGGTTAGAGATGTATAGTACATGTTACATTCTGGACTTGTAAAACAAAGGAAAAATACTTGAGCTGCAACAATCTGAAAATTTTCAATTAAAATACTACTAAAACAGTCTTTGTGATTTGTATTATATAGAATCAGAAAACAGTATTTTTAAACTGACAAACAAAACAGAACCAAATGTTTGGGAACTGCTTTCATAATGCTTCCAGTAATCCTAGTTTATCATGTATATGGGTAGTGGATAACTTTATAACCATTGAAAACGTGCAGGGAAGTTTATGGTCTGTTTCTTTAAGGCTCTTTAACTAGTGATTTACCATATTGACTTAATTAATCATTATACAAACTGAAGGTGTGTTTGTGCATGGTGCGTGTGCTCATAAACCCAGTTTCAACTGGTTTCCCTAAGACAGAGGAAGGAGGTCCAGGAAGTGCCAGAATTAATTGGCGCTGACGAGGGCCTGGTCACAGTCTCTGCAGAGGCAGCTAATGGGGAGCAGGAGCCCTTCGCTGGGGCCTTCAGCCTCTCGTCCCACCACACTCAGTTCAAGGACGTGACTGAGCTCGTCCTGAGGACAGCACTGGCTGTCAGATGAAGTGATCGCTTTAGTTGTTAGCTTTCCCGAAACTTTGTTTAGCTGCCAACGCCTCTGTCGTACTCACAGGCACTGAAGTGTAATTATGTTGTTCATTTTTGTAGCGCGGTAATTCCGCGCAGGAGATGCCAGAATGAATAGCTTTGAGCCAGTGAGATGCTGTTGCAGTCATTTCCTTTATCAGTGGTCAATTAAATAAAAACCTTTTGATCTCCGGGTCTTCTCTGTGTCTTCCCAGAGATGCCTGATAGTGGTCAGTGCAGGCACTGGAGTTGCAGCAGATCCATTTGCTGCTGAGGAGGGGAAATAGGTGGATTTGGGGAGCAGACTTACAGATTATAAACATTTGCTTCCTCCAGAGGAGCAGGACCAAAGCGGCTCTTCTGCCTGCTCCCTAGCCAGGCTGGAACTGGAACGCAGCAGCGTTGAGGAGCTTGCAAAACGCCACTCGGTTTGCATTTCTGAAGCTACACCAAATGCTGTCGGGTACTGTACGGCTGTCCCTTGTGCTGTAAGAAGGGGTCAATCCCAGTTTCCTCTCCCGTCGCAGAGAGGCCGGGTGAGATGAGCTGAGGAAAGTCTAACAAACCTTCAAAACTCAATTTAACTTGCTATTTAGACGTGGGGTTCAGAGTGAGTGTGTTTGTGTTCTTACTGGATGTCATTAGCACGTCGATAAAGATCTGTCTCTGCAGAGCGGTGCCTTTCGTTTGTGTTTAACTTCTGCTGAGTTTCCTTCTCTGCGGATACGCTGATGGGGCACCGTAGGTGAGCCCTGCGCCGTTCCCTCGGGGTGGAGCTGGGAAGTCATCCTGCAAAATAGTCAGGTTCAAGGTACATCTAATGATATCTGAATGATATTAAACATTAACATATAGGGAGATTAATTTTGCATAGAATTTTCCTCGATTTGCAGTCTGGAAGCAAAATGAAATGGTCCTTCATTGGTTTTAAAGTGTTAATATATTTTTGTTGGAATCTTTTTCATTTTCTTCTGTTCCTCTCATATGACAGTAACTTGCCAGGGAACATAAGTGATTTAGAAGTCAGAATTGCACAGTAATGATTTTTATGGCAGAAAGCATAGATGAAAAAATGTCAGGCATTCACTCTTAATCAAATGGAAGATTTTTCCAGGGCTTCATGGTAAGACCTGTGTGGGACTAGCAAAAGGATTGATTTTTGGTGTACCAATCACAGCTGGTAGCGAACTGATGCAAATCGAACGCAGACAGCAAAGCAGCATCCCAAGCTGATCATCTTATGCTTTGGAATTTCTCGCAGAAGAAACCTGGCCCATGTTAATTGGCCACAGGTATTTGTAGCTGTTTATCAAACCTATGATTTTTGTCTAAAGACCTGGACTGAATGTGAAAGTATCTGTAAAATTTATCTGGCACTTCTGGGTGTTAAAATACTTTAAAACTCCCCAACTAAGCGCCTCATAATGGATTCAATCCTAAAGCTAATTCAGTCTCCATGCTTACCCTGTAAGGCTCATTATCTGAGGGAAGGAACTACTTTTTATCTTCAATGCTTGGACTGAATTAATGTGACTTTGGGTAAAAAGGAACTGCCTTTTATTGTCCGAGGCATTCCTCTGCAAACAGTACTTACATTTCTGCTCCGCCAGTTCCCTTTTTGGACTAAACCCAGATTCTTTCCTGCAGGAAAATGAGCAGGGAATTGATGGTGTAGGACTCTCCCCCTGTACTGGGATGTACTGGGCTGCCGTGACTTGCCGAATGTTGCATCTCTCTATATTTCAGCATGAAGCTTCTCTGAAGCTGTGCGTGTGCTGGCACTGGCTCCCAAGTCTGCAAGAGCCTGCTGTTTCTTTTCAAGAGCTGAAAGCAAGGTTCTCTCGTTTCTGAGTTTATTTCCCTGGAAAACCGGTGCGAGTTTGGCTGCTCCCCAGCACGCACCAAGGCAGAAGGAACTTCCTTGCACTTGTGGAAATCTCGCTTCATAACTTTGCTGTTTGTTTCATTCTTGATGCTAGAAGCACCAGGGATGCATCAGTAAGCTGCTCTTTCCTCGCTGGAAAGCGTTTGATGCAGTGTGGTAACAAGGTGGGAGACGAGGGGTAAGAGATCTTCTTTTGAACTGGCTGTAAGAAAGACAAAAGGAATTGCCTAGTGGGGTTGATAAGTGCTAGAGGCAGAAATACAAACAAAAATCCCAAACAAACAAATAAAACCCAAACAAACCAACCCCAGACAAACCAGTCAGCTGCCCTGGGGGAATCCATCTGATTCCTTCTCTCTCTGGTTATAGGATCTTCAGCTATGAGTGGCTGAGGGAGACAAAATGATGCAGCTTGAAATCTGTGGGATCAAAACTCACTAAATTTCTCAAATACTTTTAAAACCAGGGTTGGAAGCCCCTTTAATTTGAGAAGAGAGGTGCCATTCTTTTCAGTACAGGAAGATGCAATAAATGAATCGGGAAACTAGGGAAAGGAATTCAGCTCTGCCTCGTCTCTGTGCTCGGGTTTCAAAGCTGACACAGGCCTGAATGCATTATGGTATTTTGTTTTGTTTCTATTTTTTCAAGCTTTCAGAATGTAAGAGAATTAAATTTTTCAGCTTCCCCCCCCAGTAACTATGAGGGCTGTATTAAAGAAATTGCATTTAAACCATCCTATTCCAGTAAAGAAAAAAAAAAGTATTAATAGCAAAACTGTGACCTGGCATCAGAAACGGCATGGGAGATGTTCCAGGCCAGCTCTGGGCTGCCTGCTGCAGGTAGGACTGTATGAAGTTCAGATGGGAGAGAGTGTGTAGTCTGGTGTACTGTGGCTGTCAGCTGTTTCAAGGGAAGTAGGAAACGTGCAGTTCTCTGTAGGTTATTGACATCTGCAATAAAATTAAGAATATAGATTGAGAAAAGGTGTTTAGCAGTTTTGCTTTGTGGTGTTTGGGGGTTTTTTTGGTGTTATTGTTTGTTTTTTTGGGGGGAGGTTGGAATTGTTGTGGATGGTGTGGCAAAGGAAGCACCTGGAAAAGCAGTAGGGACTGCTCGACCAATGTGCTTAACACACCCGTTAAAACTTCTCATGTTCATTATCTCCTCTTCCCTCTCTTGCCCCCAAGAGGCTCTGCCGAAGCCATCAAAAGTGGTGATGTTCCTGTTAAAAAACTCATCATTGCAGCATCTCCACAGCAGCAGTAACGCCTGGGAGGAAGGTGCAATGAAGAACGAGGAGCAGTTGCTTCATCCTTTTTTTTTTTGTTTTCCCCTCCCTTTTCTGCAAAGAATGAATCTCCTTCCTCCTACCCCCACCTTTTCCTGGACACTGTGGATTACCTGTTTCTTTTTAGGCAGATGGGCAAAGGAAGCAGGATGAGAAGGGAATATTTATAGCTCACCTCCTGTTTATGTTCCTCTCCTAGCAGATGTGATGAAGCTCTGTACTAATGCTGGAAGAAGCGAAAATTCAGGCAGGAATGAGAAGTGTGGCAAATAGGGACCGTTTGCTAATGTGTAGGTCGTACGAAGTGCTTCCAAATGCAAAGATTAACACTTCCCACGTCTTACTGGCATTGTCTCTTTTTGTGTCCATCTCCGCGGTCTGATTTTTTAAAACAACAAAAAAAAGAAAAATAACACAACCAAAGAGGAACAGCACTGCAGTTCAGACGGGTTCTCATTTGCTTGACCTTCCTCTGCAAAAGTGTTGCCCTATGGAGGCAGAGTGGGTGCAAAATGTTCTTTTCGGGGCAAAATCTGACCTCTTGAGTGGGATGTGAGCAAGGGCGTACCGGCAAAGAAAGAAATGAGTTCAAGCCAGTGGGATTTAATCAGGCAAGTGCTCGGGTCCTGGGAGACAAGCCATATGGTTTAAAAAGGCAGCAGTTTGGACTTTTTGGAAGCTGGGGAGAAAATGGTGCCGAGGGGCGCGGGGCTCCTTTGCTCCAGCCGTGCTGCAGGAACGTGGCTCCCAGGTACAAGGGCTTTCCCCACCACATTCCTCTCTCTGCCCAAATGTTTGGGGGTTGTGCAGGGCAGCAAAGCGCTCTGGTCTGAATTTCACCCTTGCAAGAGCTGTTTTATTGCATACCAGGCTCTAGCAGAAGCCTTGAAGGAAATACTTAATGTTTACTATGTGAATGTAGCCAGAGGCTGTAGCAAAAAGTTGGAGGAGGCCTTCTGTACAGGGTTGCTGGTTTGATGAACAAATGTCTGGTAAAGTTGGGCTCAATTTCAGAGGAAGATTGAATTTATTTTTTTTTTCTGAAGGGAGGTCCTGGAAGCGGACCAAGGTGTCCAGATGTCTTGAGAAGAACGGAGGTGGCAAAGAAATGGGTGAGACGTGCAGGCAGAGATCTCTGATGCCAGACTGGCCCATTTTTATCTCTTTGGAGGTTTCTGAAGAAGGCATTTGAATACAGCAGGGCTGTGCCTGGGTGCTGGCAGCAGCAAGGTCCCTCTTTGCTGTTAATTCCGGGTATGAGGGCTGCCATCACGTCTTCTCCCTGTCCCCAGGCCCATGTGAGGGACTGCTGTAGGAGTCTTCCTCATACAAGGGCTGAAAAGGTCTTGTCTGTGCTCATAGCCCTACATGGGTTTGTATGTGAAGGATTTTATTTGCAACTTTTGCATTAATAGTTGGTGTATTGGGTGCCCGGGGGCTCTGTGAGGAGAGGCAGGTTCTGGCGGGAACACACAGCACAGCCCCTCAGCCTTGCCAACGGTGCCTTGGGGAAACTGAGGTAAGAAAGGGGGATAATGATGGAAAAAGTGAAGGAATAAGGGAAAAAGTGTGAGGGAATGACCCTGCAAGCACTGAGGTGGAGGAGGAGACGTTCCAGGGGCCGCCTGTGCTCCCCCACCAGATCTTCCCTGGGCTGTGGCATGGATGTTTCCAGAAGGAAACGTATCACCACAGTTATATGTGCTTCAAATCCAGCAGGAGCTTACGTACTGGTGCAAAAGTATCAGCGGATTTGATTAGTTACACATCTGTGAAGCTCGGACAGCAGATTTCTCATCAGAACGCTCTGTGTTTCCCCCGCTTTGCAAACACAGCTGGCGTGAGGGGGAAGCAAAACGGGAGGACAGAAGGGACCCAATGATTTACAAGTGAAGTTCTGTTTCAGAGAGGTGGGACAGGCCGAGCAGTAGTTGAAACCCCGAAGTGAGGGAAAGATCGATAAATGGAGCTCCTCAGCACTTTTGGGGTGGGTAGCTTGCGTTTTTTGGGGAAGCTCACAGCAATTTTTGTCACTGAGATCCTGGCTGGGAGGTTTGAAGAGAACTCCTGTCAGAGACAGGAAAGACATTCCGGTTTTCGTGCTGTGAAGGTGGGGATAGAGAGGAAAATAGCTATTCTTTGTTGGAAAAGGTGAGCTGTTTCACGTCCGACTTAGGGCAGCCTCATTTAAAGGAGGCTCTTTGTAAATTGTGAAATAGACGTTGCAGCTGGCACTTGCGAATGCGTCGTTAAAGATTTTACTCTACGGTAAGAAATTTTTACACAGAGAATCCTCTGTCTTTCACAAAAGCTCTGCAGCATGACTGTCACTGGTGCTCCAGGTAGTGAGTTAGCAGCACGTTTTACTTGTGTTCTAGATTAAGATATTCACCTTTTTTGTTCTTGGGGTGGGTTGGTGTGTGTTTGTTTGTTTTCTGGACAACATTTCTGATTTTAATTAGGGTTTGGAGACTTGGTACCCCAAAGTTGTTACCGTTCTATCTTTGATAATGACATAAAATGCAAAACACTACTTCTGCTGGATTACTCACGCTTTTCCCATCAGAGAGCACTCGCTGGTAGCTAAAAGGCTATTTTTTCCAGTAGGGCTTTAACTTTGTCACCCATGTAGAACTGACATAGCTACACTAGGACCTATGGAGATGTTGTTATTTTTACCTTTGGATTGTTCAATATAGAACTTGACAAGGCTGGAGGAAGTGTTTGTTCTAGACAAAGGACTGGTTTGATGTTTTGGGTTTTTTTCCTCGTGATCCCTTAATCATTCTGGGAGCGAAGCTGCTGCGTAACCCCGAGCCTCTTAACATGCATCTTACTGCAGATAAGACAAGAGGCGAAGGATTGAACGGATGTGAAAGGTGAATTCCTGCACCTGTCCTCTTGAGACCTAGAAAGTTGCTTCTGATTTCAGGGGTCTGGCTTTGGTGCTTTTCACACTCCTAATACCACTTATTCCTGAAGTGGTGGACAAGTCTGTCTCAGCTGAAAGCTGGATGTAGTTATTCTACACTTCATTGCTGAAGCAATGAGCAGTCAATTGTTTATCTGCAGAAAAATGATGGTGAGATCTGGTCAGCAAAGCTTGAATCAAATCCCTCTCCACTCCAGCACTGCCTCAGTCCTGCGTTTCAGCCTGCTGGCACATTTCTGCATAAAGCTGTTGCATTGCAAACACTGGAGAAAGGGTTCAGGCATTGAAATCTCCATCTCAATTTTAAAACAACAGCCACCTTTCAAGAATAAAAATGATGGATGATTCCTTAAGCTCTCACTAACCTTGGATGGCAGGAGATGTCATTTAGGTCTTTGCTGATTTGGGGTTCATTTGTTCCTTTTTTTTTTTTCCTTTTCCAAGCCAGTAGAGACTGGTTTTTTTAGATAAGAAATCTCTACCAGCAGCACGTATGGCACGGTGCAGTTCAGAACTGCAGGAGTGACAGATACGTATAGTGTAACCGCCATCTCTTCCTGTAAAATGTAACAGCAGCCTCCTGCTGCGGGGTTAATGAAACAGAGCTGGTTCAGACCTGAATCAGGGTGAAAGAGTTATCTTAAACCTGGGGGTACATGGGCTTTTTGATGAGTCACCTTACATGCCCTGTTTTTCAACCCGTTTTGCCTTTTCCCGCTGGTGTTGCCTGTATTGTATGAGGGCAGGAGGTGTTTGAGCCAGCTCATACCTGTCAAATGCTCATGGGCTCAAGGTGAAGCCTTTACAGATGCTAACTGATAATATCTTTCAGCTATATAGCTATTTGGCAATGGGGTAATGCTGGGTTTAATGGGTTTCAAGATTTTCTAAAAAATGCTACTAAATCTTTTGGGCTGCTGTGCAAATCTGGTGTGCAGTTATTTACAAAAACAGATGATTAATGCCACATAAAAGGGAAGAGTAAAGCAGTGAAAAACACGTACCTGAAAGTACCGGTTCTGCCATGGGATTCCATAAAATACATATGTAAACAGTGGAGGAGGTTTTGTGTCTCACTGTATAAATTCTGCCCACTTACTATTGCATCTGGTCTTATACTATTTGCAGAAGGATTAAAATTGAACTTGCTGGTTTCAAATAGGAAAAAGGGGTTTTTTTCAACTTCCTATAGAGGCTTCCCCTCCATGTGTAAAATCTGATTCTGAAAATTGGCTTATATGTGGTGTAGCTTCTGATTTTTTTTTTTCATAATATAATAGTGATGCCAAGATAGTGAAGCTTGATTTGTCCAGAATGTGAGGCTGTATCTGTGTTTTGCTTTGGTGTTTTTGAGTTTTAAAACTTTAGGGGTGGGGGATCCTGATTGCTCAGCGGTAGCACATTGGTGTTTGTCTGTCCAGACTACTTGCTGTTTTCAAACCTAAGAAGGCGTATTTGCCCTTTGGTTCCTAATGTATAGGGGTCCTTTTAAACATTACTTTTGCCAAAACGTGCAACTTCCCACTTAACTTCAGTTACATCTGTTTAAATCTGCTTCTCTTTTCCTGTTAGCTGCCTTTTTGACTCCACTGTGGGAAGCTGAAAATGCAAGAAGGAAAATTACTTGACTGATATATATACATATCTATTTTTTTATTGTCAAGACTGAGAAAAACAGAATGTAAATACAGCACAAATGAGTGAATTTCCAGAGCTGTCAATGCACTGACCACCTGCACCATAGGTCCTGCTTTCCAGACGAGTATAGTTGAAATGATCCTGGGTTTGCATAGCAGGCTTCAGAAGAAAAGTGAAGTAGCAGATAAAGCTATTTCGAGTAGATTATTGAAAGCAACCTTGCAAAATATGGAGGTCTGGACAATTTGGCAGAGAAATATTCAACAGCCTGGGGTTTGTTTGCAAACTTGCACTAGAAATTTACTTAAAAGTAAACAAGCCCTACCCCTGAGATATCTTTATAGAAATGCTGGTTTGTCAGCTGTATTTTAGAAATAAACAAACAAAACTGAGCCCGGACCATGGGAATGCCCATATTGGATTGGGAGTGTTGAAAAATCTGAGTCCCAGTCACTGAAATATATATCACTGTAACCAGATGAGAGCTGGGGTGCCTTAGTCTTCTCTTTTTTTTAATTGGGCTTTCTTGTGCTAGAACTATAATTTCACTCTTGGGGGAGAATTAGTGTATAACTAGTATAACTTATCCTGGCGGACAGACTTTAAATCACACAGATTCTAGATCTTCCTGAACAAATTAGTCCTTTGCCAAGGTTGCAGAACATAGGAACCATTCACTTGCTTTCTTCTTACTAGGCTCTTTTTTTACAGTTTTTGTTTGTTATCTTGAACAATTTGTTCTTCCATGAACAGGCGTGTTTACTACTTGCATCTTAGAGTTTGGCTTCCCTCTGTAAGGGCAAGAAGAAAATATGTGTTAACACACAGAAGAATCTAAGAGAATGAATCTCTTAATCCACAACTCCCCAACCTTCCCCCACTGCTATGCTAATACTTTTTGGGTTTTTTTTACCCTTCAAAGACTGATGCTTTTATGTGATTTCTACTTTCCACATCTGTGTAGTAATCAAAACTGATTTCTTAAAACTGATTAATCTAAACTGATTTCTTAAAACTGATTAACTCAGTGTGGCTTTAAAAATACATTTTTACATTAAGGAAGAAAAATTAAAAAATCGCAGCTGTTGCGTTACATGTTCTGGCTCTTTGTGCATTGAGAGTGGGGTGCGTAGAGGTGAACTTGGCCGAGGGGGGAGACCTTGCTGGGTGGCAGATGGTGGAAGATGATGCTGTTCATGACAAGCGCTCCCGGTTTGTGGGTACCCCTGTGGTGGGCAGGAGGAGATGCCCAGCACAGGCACTGGGGCAGGGGATGGTGAGAGGAGGGGGACAGGAGGTGGCACTGGGTTGGGATTCTGCCAGAACTGAACATTTGTCCTTTTTTGCTGTGCTTGTATTTTTTAGGTGCATCAGAGGCTTTCTCCTTGGCAGAGCGTGAGAGTGGTCTATTGCAGTACAGTAGTGCCCTCTGATGGTGAGTATCGACATGGGCAAACTCTTGGCTCACTTTTGCCTTTCCTGACTTAAATCGTGTTTCCTGACCCCTTTTCTTGTGGAGGTGGTTTTTTTTGGCTAGGAGGTAATCTACTTTTGAACCAAGGAAGTGACAGAGACCAAAGTCAGTCCAGAAGAATTAAGGAAATGGGCAACTTTTCTGATAACTCTTCTTACAATACCAGACGGGCTTTATAAAGATGGATGTCATTGCGTGCAACTGTCTGCATTTTTTTGCCAGACTTTTTCCTGATGTAGCCATGAGGTCTGTGTGATGCCTGCCCTTCAAGGTACTGTGTGCCTTGTTAATTTTATTTATGTAATGAAAGTTAACTCATACCAGCTACTTGCTCAAACGGTTAAAGCACTGTTTGCTGCAGTAACTAAATTGTGAAGCCAAGGCAATTTTGTTCCTTTATATAAATTCTGAAACAACTTAGACAGTAAACTTTTTTAATAACTTTGTCAGAATGTAAAGCAAAAGAATGCACTGGTGGAACCTGAAAAATCTCAGCATGCTAGAATGCAAAGAGGAAACAGTAGCTTTGAGATCTCTGCCTGCTTTAACATCTGCACGTTGTGCACAAAGACTAAGCGCTTATGCTGGCTGACACAAACGCTTAGTGGATCCTCTCCCCATTAAGGCTTGTTAATAAAGCCTGAAAGCTAGTAAAATAAAGGGCTCTGGCACAATTGCTTTCTGTGCCAGGATAAAGTGACTGTGTGCAAACATAAAGAGAACGTGACTGCTCTGGAGAACTCAAAATAAAAACCTGAAGGCTTAAATAGGTAGAAGTGTAGAGGACAAATATAAGGTTGAAAGGGTAATGGGTAAATGTGTAGCTACTTGCCTGATTTGATTTTACCTCTTCTCATATTGTGCTTGAATATTTCTTGTTGTTTTTTGCAATAACTTCACCTTTATCAGTAGTATATGTTCAACGCTGACTTCTTTAGGCACACTCTTTTTACTGTATCTTATTTTGGCTTAATGTGTTGCTCAAGTTGTTCTTACGCAAGAACAGAAGTATTTTTTAAAAATACTAATGACCCGTTACTGGTGCACATATGGTTCAGTCAAAACTTTGTGGTGCTCGTGTGGAATTCATACCTCAAAGCAACCTCGTGCTTAATATAGCGTGTAAAGCTTTTAAAATCTTTCATGGTCTTATTTAGCAGCATCCCTGGCCAAGTTGAAGGTGTCTGTAAATGTGAAATACACTTGTATAAAATTACTTTCTTTTACTTATCCCATATATTTAAATACTGGTTTGAAATTTAATCAGCAAAGATTAGCTGAAATGTTAGCTCTACAATTAGTGAAATGCCAAAATGCTTTGTCCACTTAGTAACTTGTAATTACCCTCATGCGGGCAATCCACCGGGCTGGCAGAGCAGAGGAGGGCAAGGCAGACAGCTGTATCACAGCATCTTGTGTTAATAACTTTTACTGGAGCTGTCTGTTGCTGTCTGTTAGTTTTGTGTTATTGACATGTCCTTTGGATTATTACTTTGTTTTTTATTCACCTCTGAGCTCTTCCTTCTCCAACGCAGTAAAAATTTGACCAGGCATTACTTGTGTGGGAGGTGATGAGAGGATCAACTGGATTTATGGACTTTCCCCACCAGTGAATTAGATGATAAAATTACTTTTACAAGCTTTTTGTGAGGTAAACGTAAACCAGCTGTAATTTCAAACTTACTGAGCCTGTCCTCCGAAAGAAATAATTTGGTCTTCAGCATTTCACCTGTGGTGGAAATCCTTAAGAAAGGTTTTGTGTGTGCTGCCAGCATCGATGACTCCTGGTGCAGTCTGACCTGTTGCATTTATCTCCATCTGGTCCATGGAGGGTTAAATTGCAGCAGGGCTGGTGCTGGTGGGTGCTTCCCCCAAAGCTGTATCCTTGTGTTGTACCAGCGGGGACACACGGAGAAGTGTTGGTGCAAATGTCGTTATCTGTTCTCCTCTGTAATAAATTGGCTCGCTGTCTGTATGGTGAAGGTATCGTTTTAGATAAATAATGTTTTTTGTGTCTTGTGCATACATTAATGTTGTGTATGCTGCTCACAGAACCAATGAATTAAATATTTAAGTGACTATTTTAAGCTTCTAAACATGTTGATGACTCCTTCTGAGCCTGCTATCACAAAGGTGGCTAATGCTAATCTATTTCTTACCAGTCTCTTGCTCAAATACTTGAGTGAAAGAATGCAAAAACTTGATAGCTGGTGTCATAACAGCTGCTGATAAGGAGCTTGAAATTCTGTCTAACTGTCCTCATAAATTGGCAGGTTTTTTCTTTTTTTCCCCCAGTAAATATCTGACTGTTGTCTCTGAGTTTCTAATCTTCAGAAAACTAAAGCTACTAAAATCCTGTCAGGTATCAGAGCCTTGAGAAATAGGCACGTATAGGCTTCCAAATACTGGGGCCTCTTGGGATGCTGTAGTCATTTTAGATGTCCATAGTTGGTCGCTTCCACCCAGGCTTTGTCAGCACTGGAGAGCAAACCCCCAGAAGAGGGAAAAAGCCTTTGGATGCTCGATTTGCTTCATGAAGGCATGTGAGAAGAAACTCAACAGCCCAAGGGAACTCTTCTGGATTTGTCAAAGTGTACCTGGCACATTTTTCTCACCATCCATCAGCTCCCCTCTTTGGAGAAGCATGTCGCCCCAAGACTTGTCCTAATATGCAGACGATCCTGTGATAAATGAGTTTGTCATCTGGCAGCAAATCACTGAAAGGGGAAGAGTAAAGGCTGTTGGTTGCACAACTTTCTTAACAGTGGCATGCGGAGAAATAGTTTCCTTTGGTAGTTAAAATTACATTATTTACTTCCATTTCTACTTATGTTGACTTGCTTGACCAACTAGTTTTGACTTGGCCTATCAATACATTATTTAGACGAGTTTAAGTAGATGGTGTGGTTCCTATAGCTGGCCAAAGCTCCAACAGGTGGGAACACTGAGCCAGATGCCATGTGGGTGGGTGCGACTGCACAATCCTTGAGACACGGCAAATGCTCTGTGCAATAAAAGAGACGTTACGTTTTTACATGAGGAAAATACGTAGCAATCCAGCATGAATCGTTTTTAGGTGTGCTTCTATATCTTAATAACTTCTCCACTTAGGGAGAATTTTGACTGTTTGTGACTCAGTAGAGGGCTTAGGGAGTACAAACTTCTACCTTTTCTGTGTATGTACAGAGTGGGCTGTCTTCCTGGCACTAAAATAAAAACCAGCTGACATTTCATACAGGTCGCTACCGTCAATTTTAGAAAGGTGCACTGAAATCTTTAAGAATGCTCTTGAAAAAGCTCTTGACAGCACTAAAGAAATGGAAAACGTCCTTTTATCTACACCTAGGAAGTAATGTCTGCTGGAGTACAAAGCGTATTGATCCTATGAATTTTAGATGAAATGACCTTGAAGCTTAAAATCCGAGTGCTGTTCCTACAACCTCATACTCTTGACTGCTCTCTTAAAGATCTGTTGCCTCGGGACAAAGAGGAGGAAACCAGAACTAAACAAGAATAAAAATGTTTAAAGTAGGTTCTTCCTTGATGTTTCCTAATATACATGGTCTGCCATTGTCTTCTGGGCTATAAATCCTGATAAAATTGCTCAGTGTTTTGTCTTCCATAGGCCCAAATAATTTGATTCTCAAAAACTAACCAAAACATACTGTGCTGCTATGTTGTGGCTTTCAGATATCATGTTGCCTTCAGTGTAAATGTGATTGTGCTTAGAATAAGTGTATTTTACTTTTCTGCAGAGCACAGAAAGTTTAACAGATACTGCCAAGTTAATGGGAGTGAAAACTTTTGACATCCCTCAGTTTTTCTTTGATGCACACATCTCTTGATAAGAGACGAACCAAAAATCTAGTCTGCTGTATGTTCAGCTCTAACATCGTTCGCCTCTTTCCCCATGAGACAAGTACAAAACTATTACGAGAAGATTAGTTAATTTTTAATGATAGGCTTGTATTTTTGTCTTCTTCTTTGTAGAAGTGACAGTGGTTTACCAAAACGGGTTACCTGTGATTTCTGTGAATCTTCCATCCCGGCGTGAACGTTGCCAGTTCACGCTTAAACCCATCTCAGACTCTGTTGGTGTGTTCTTACAACAGCTGCAAGCAGAGGACCGAGGAATTGATCGGGTTGCAATCTACTCAGCAGGTACTGTTGTTTACAAACTAATTGATTTACTTGCCTGCCAGCTATGTTCATCCAACCTTTTGCTTTTTCAATGTAAGTTTACTATGGTGTGAGTTCTTCGGCATTCCTGGAAAAGTAGAAGGTAGAAACGCCATTCCTAGAGTAGGAATATTGTTAACTATCTCTGTGTAGTCAGGTCTGCCAAGGAAATCTGACTGTAGAGTGAAGGTCGAGGAAAACGTCCCTAATGCTGAGCTTATAGATACTCCAGTCCTACTGGAAGTGTTTTTGGTGAGTTTCCTACTATTTAGTAGGAAAGGTGCAAGCTATGCTACCGATGTAGATGTTCTAATCGATTTATAAGGAGCTGGGTGTAAAAGATGATACAAAGGAAACAGTATCTTGCTTAGCTATGAAAACTCAAGTTATGTTTTCCATGTCTTACTTCAGCATTTTGCTCAATTGCTGTAAGTCTGTGGCCACCAGAGCTCTGACACATTGTTCAGATGTCTTATGGAAGTGCCAACAAAGCAGGTGTTTCCTTAAAAGTCTTGGCCTGGGAGGGAGGTCTTTGCTGGCTTAGTGATGTCAAAGCTGTCCAATACCAGAGATTTAAATAATTTCTAAGGCCAGTGGAAAGAGATGAAGGTCACTTAAATGGTTTGTATTGCAAAACATAGTAAAATATTCAAAGTGTGTGGGATGGAGGGAACTTTTTATAAGATGACTCCAAATATCACAAATTTAGAAAAACAGCTGCACACATAGCTCAGCTAGTATTGGCATTATAAGTTCTCCCAGTATATGTATCAGTCTTGGCAAAGAGTATCCATTGGAGGAAAATGCAGAAGTCAAACAACTGGGTTTGGGATGGCTTTACAGCTTAGCCGCAGCGTGTTCAGGTGCTTTGTTTCAACTGTTCAATGAGTCGCTTGTGTTTGCCTTACAGATGGCACGCGTGTCGCATCCTCCACAGGCATAGATTTGCTGCTGCTGGATGATTTCAAACTGATCATTAATGATGTCACGTACCATGTTAGACCACCAAAGAGAGGTAAACCGGCCTGGTTCTGGTAAACATCAGAAAAAAAAATGCAGTGTTCAGTTCTCTGTTTAATTGCAGCATGGTTTATTTAACTCATTCGAGAACATGAGATGTTCTTTCTAAAGGAAATGTTGCAGTTTCTAATCCTGCCCTTGGAATCTAATTTAGTGATACCCACATGATCAGCACAGTCAGTGATGAAAAGCAAATATTTGTTCTACTCAAACCCAGTACCCCCCATAAAAGGAATAAATGAAGAAACGTAATTTCTTTCAATTTCTAATTGTTTCTGGATTTTCTTCTAATGACTGCAAAGTAATTTAATTTTGCTCATTCCAAAGGAGTACAATACAAAATGGGAATTAGATTGAAACTTAGTTTTCTGATTTAGAAGAATCAATTGTTCCCTCACCTGACAGTTAACACTGTTTCCTTTTAAGTGTGGTACTTTAAATAATTGCGAATAAACCTTGAAACTGTTAGCTAACAAACAGTGAAATGAATGAGGCTCTGCTCTTGGAAGGTTATATTACTGAGAATCCAATAGCAGGGGAAACCAGCCTACTTTGAGTAAATAAGAAAATGCTTTTAAATAATGGGCTTTGGGTACTTGTGTAACTTTCAAGATGTGAAAACTTGCAAGAAGTTTTTGAGATGCTCCAGAGTTACTGGCAGTGACAGGAACTTGGTATTTTCCTCTGCCATCTGCTCTTTTCTCCTAGGCAACTTATTAGGCTTAATGAAGCTCCTGGTTCTTGCATACCTATACTTAAGGCTGAGGACTTAAACAGAAGGACCAGTTTGGGAATGTTGGTCTGCTTGTTGCTTGGCTTACAGATAACGGGGGATTTTTGTCTACCTTATAGTTCTGTTATTGTTGCAGGCACAAGTGCAAAGTTTGCTAGCAGTATTTTTCTGAAAGGTATTTTTAGCCACGTAGACAGGCAAACAAATTAGGGAGGATTTATAACTTGACTTGCACATCCAATTGAAGTTAGATGGCGGAAGTGCCTTCCCCTGTTTATCTGGATGCTTTCCATAGTCTTTGGGCCTGCCTCTCTTCAAGCAGTAGATAACAAACAAAATCATATAAGGCAAATTTTTTTGCCTTTATAAGGCAAAAGCTGTGAGGGAACTGTTGAAGTTCCTTTTACCATCTTGAGCAGCCTGAATAAGATGACACGTTAAAGCAAGTCGACTGATCAAAAATCAGGAGGCTGACCATTTCTTTTGGGTCTGAGACTACCCTGGGTGGCTGGCTTCTAGGGGGACCTGCGGATGTGTGCCATCTTCCTCTGTAGGTGTAGTTAGCTTCTGAGGAGCTTTTCACAAGGCAAGTAATAATGTATTACAGCATTTTATTGTTCACAACTAAATGAGAATGCAAACGTGGTGTCTGTTTCTGCACTGGAGAAACTGGTGTCCCAAGGTAAGGCGATTCGTACATCTCACCTAATGTTTGAGAGAGCAAAGTCTGTGTTAATGAGGCGGTGTGGTTTTGGTTGATTCGTTTGAAAGATGTGCCCATTGTGTGCTGGTAGGTGAGCTCTGGGATCACCTAGGTTACATGAAATAGCTGCCTCTGATTTATTTGCCATGGAGATTTCTATAGTTAGCTTGTATTAAAATAAATGTGCCTGTAAATAGAATCATAGAATCATTTCAGTTGGAAAAGACCCTCAGGATCATCGAGTTCAAACATAACCTAACTCTAGCACTAAACCATGTCCCTAAGAACCTTGTCTAAATGCCTTTTAAACCCCTCCAGGGGTGGTGACTTCACCACTTCCCTGGGCAGCCTGTCCCAATGCCTCACAACCCTTTCCATGAAGAATTTTTTCCTAATATCCAACCTAAACCTCCCCGGTGCAACTTGAGGCCGTTTCCTCTTGTCCAGTCACTTGCTACTTGGGAGAAGAGACCAACACCCTCCATGATACAACCACCTCCTTTCAGGTAGTTCTAGACAGCCATAAGGTCTCCCCTCAGCCTCCTTTTCTCAGGCTAAACAGCCCCAGTGCCCTCAGCCACTCCTCATCAGACTTGCGCTCCAGGCACTGAGATTAGTTCTGTTTTAACTTTTTGGCTATTGCTTTTCTGTTTTTACAGAGTCACCCTGTGTGTTTTGAAATGGAAATGCCACCACACTGTAATCTTAAGTGCTAAGTGCTTTTTGGTCACTTCAATAGGAACAAACACACCTTTTGTTTTTTAATTATTATTTCCCATAGGGGAGCAGGAGCCCTTTAGCTGTGAAGGGATATAGTGTGCTTTGCCTTGGCACAGACAACTGAGTAATTTCTTTCCCTTTAGATGCTAGTGTTAGAACTTAAGCTGTCCGTAGCTTTTAATCAATTGAAAATCTTTCGCTTGTTGCTCGCTTGAGAGTTGCAGGCCAAGTCTGGGTGGGTTCCTGTGACTTTTCCATATCAGTTCTGCTCTCTGTGTTGGTAAAATCATTATTCTGAGAAGATGACCTAAGGTACAAGCCCAAGGATACTACCAAAAAAAAAAAAAAAAATTTTTTTTTTTTTTTTAGATTATTTGGCTAATGCCAAGTTCTTTTGCTTTAGTTTGAAACTTTTTTTTTTCTCATATGGAGTGTATAATACACCTCTAGTCATAAATCCTTTACAAGTTGATTTCCTTTGGGAATCGTTTTTGTGTTGAAATGCAGGGATAAAGGCATTTTCCTCTAGTGGCCCTGTTACTGTCTTTATTTAAATAGACTGTGAGAGAGAATTTCATTGCCCTGTAGGCAGCACAGCATGGGGTAGCCCACAGAGTGCTGAGAAACAATTCCTGGCATTGTTATTCAAAATAATTGTCATAAGACTGCATGTTCTGGGGCCACTAACCCAAGATCTGTGCTGGCCATCATCAATAACCATGGTTGCTGACGGTCTGGATTCTGGCTGTTTCTCGACAGCTGATGTGATGGATTGCACTTGTTTAGTTGTTCATTTGTCTTTGTTAAGTCTTGTATATAAATATGGATCAGAAGTAGCTGTTGATACCTGGCAAGCTAATAGCATGGATCTCTTTTCCTTTTTCTTATCAAATATTAAGAATACCCAATAATAAACGCTGGTTTTCTTTTGAAGAAATAGCATTGCCTTGGAGTGCTGGAGCTCTTCCAAATACTTCTTTGTTGAAAAGATAGTTTCATGCATTTCTTCTGCAGACTAATAGCAGTTTCTGAAGTATATATGAGACGTTCTGTGGATAAATGTATATAAAGCAGCCTTTTTTTTTTTTCCTAGAGCTCTTAAGCCATGAAAACGCAACGATGCTGAACGATGTCAAGACATTGGTTCAGCAGTTGTATACCGCCTTGTGCATTGAGGAGCACCAGCTGAACAAAGAGAAGGAGCTGATAGGGCGACTAGAGGAATTGAAGGAGCAACTAGCACCACTAGAAAAAGTAAGAAGTTCTCATTGTATTTTACTTATCCTCCGAATTCATCCTTCATTTATTTCAGGGTTTTAATTAGGTGCCTGGCATGCTTCAAATAGTTTGATGATCACTGAAGCAGAAGATTCACTAAGTATGTACCAAACCATGTCTGTTTCTGTGGAAGTATTTTGTTTCTTTGGTTTATATATTTGGAAATTAACTTGGTAGTAAATAAAGACTGGGGCTAATGCAGCAGAACTTCTCTGAACATAGAGAAATAAGCAGCTTTGCAAGGTATCCTGAGCATGCTCACGGGAAGATATGGCTGATGGCAAGATACTGATAGAAAAGAAGTCTGGATTTGTCTGCATAACCTAAACTCAAATCATACATATGAAACCACTTAGGATTTTTCATATAAATACAAGGCATTATTTTTACATTATCTCTTAATTATATTGGCAAAATTATAAGGCGTGTACTTTTATTTCCTGCAGGTAAGGATGGAGCTCAGCAGGAAAGCAGAGAAGAGGACGACCTTGGTGTTGTGGGGAGGCCTGGCCTACATGGCCACTCAGTTTGGGATTCTGGCCCGCCTCACCTGGTGGGAGTATTCTTGGGACATTATGGAACCAGTCACCTATTTCATCACCTATGGTAGTGCCATGGCAATGTATGCTTATTTCGTAATGACTCGCCAGGTAGGACTTGTCATGCTGATGTTGACCCCTCAGTAGAAGACTTGCTTTGAACTTTGCTCCCTAAAGAAATAGGAAAATTGTGCCTATTAGAAGTCCCCTTGCCCTTTTCTTGTTCTGTCGGAACATAGATGCCACTTAATTTAATTTGTGCTGTCCAGGATGGTGGTGTATGGTTGTGGCCTCTTCTGGTGGTGGTCACTGCTGATTTTCTGGTTGTCTTACCATAAATGCATATGTATGTTCTGTAAGTGACTGCTTTAGCTATACAGCTATATATCGTCTGCTGATAGGTCATGGTTTCTGCACACACGCACGCAGCCTCACTCACATTGACCTGCACTGGAGACCTCCAAGTGCTGTGATTTATCAGCCCAAGTGAACTATGGGTGGATGAGGTACCTTCTGAGTTTCAAGGAAGAACACATCTCTGTGTTCTCTGGCCTTTTTAAAGAGACCAAGGTTCAGGTATCATGTCGGAAATGCTTTTGTTTAAGCATTTCATAGATCTGGCCTCCCATCCAGATGAAAGATCCTTCTCTGGATCATTGTAGTTGTGACAGACTACATGGTTTTTCTAGTACACGTTTTTTCTCATCACTCCTGTTTAAACTTTGTAGTCCCACTTAAATAATGAGGGGAGGGCAGGCTCAAAGAGTCTCTACTGTCACAAGACCATCAGCACAGTTGCTCCAGGTGTTCCAGCACGGTGTCCCAGGGGCCTGTCAGCTGCATCATTTCAGGGGTTGGGGACACGTGCTGCAGTAGTTTCCACTAAGTGTGGTTGGAACTTCTGGCATGTTTGAATTCAGATCTATTGTTTTAATCATCATCTGTATCAATTAGTAACTCTTCAGCCAGACCTTGGAATCTTGGTGTTTCAGGGCTGGCTTGACTCAAATGCAGCCTTTCTCCACCTGCTGCACAGCAGGCACAGAGGCTGTGCCATGTTCCAGAGCAAGCGAGAGTTAACTTCAGCAGGCAGACCTGTGCTTTGTAGCGGCTGTGTGTGGGATTTGGTGCAAACAGCTCTGCTGCTCTGAGTTATTTACACGCTCTAAAAAGTTGTGAATTTTACAGTGGAGCATTGCTGATAAAAGCTGTGGTACTGGGTTCTTATTCTCACTTGGTTGAGAAATGAACTCATCAGCATCTAGAGTTGCTTTAATTAGCCGTTGCATGTTTATGACCTTAAGAAAAAGAGAGTAAGGACCATCTTACAGAGGTTTATTCCAATATTTATAGCTCTTTTTTCCCCTCCATTTCTCCCCAAAAACTTGTCAGTATTGGAACCCTGAAATGGGTTAGTTTTGATTCTCTCTGCATGGAAGGATTCACACTTTCAGGACAGAAGGGAGGTGATGGTAACTCGCTGCTGGAGTGTATCATAGTGGTAGAGAAGCAAATGCCTGACTGTACTGGGTCTGGTTGGGATGGAGTTCATGTTCTTTACGGTGCTGTGTTTTGAATTTGTGACCGAAACAGCCTTGTTAATGCACCAATGTTCTTGCTATTGTTAAACAGCATCAAGGCCGCCTGTGTTTCTTGGTGTTTTTTGCTGCTCCCCCCAGTCCCGGGTACAGTCTGGGGGTGGCTGGGGTGTTGTGAGGGGACCCAGCTGGGACAGCCGACCCAAACTGGCCAAAGGGATATTCTGTGCTGTGTAACGTCATGTTCAGCACTAAGCTAGGGGGAGTTTCTCCAAAATAGCTGTTGCTCGGAGATTAGCTGGGCATTGGTCTGCTGGTGGTAGGTGGTGAGTGATTGCTATTGCACCACTTTTCTAGGGTTATTTTTTGTTGGTTTTTTTCCTCTTATTTTATTAAGCTGTTGTTTGGGGTTTTTTTTCAACTCCTAAGTTTCTCTTGGGTTTTGTCCTTTTGATTCTGTTCCCTCATCAGGCTGTAGGGTGAGTGAGTGACTGGGTGGGGGCTTAAGTGCTGGATTGGGGTCACCCCACCACACTGGGTGAGCTTAAAAAATGCTGCCTGGTCTTGTGCCTTCACTGACAGAAACTAGTCATCCTCCCAAAATGCATCTGATACGTATTGTGCTAATGGTAACCTGTGTTGCATCCTGTTGTGGCTTTATTCCTGTCTTCTCTCCGTTTGTCTTTTTAGGAATATGTTTATCCAGAAGCTAGAGACAGACAGTACTTATTATTTTTCCATAAAGGAGCCAAAAAGACACGATTTGATCTAGAGAAATACAATCAACTCAAGGATGCAATTGCTCAGGTAACAAGAATTTTTCCAGAAATAAGACAAATTACTGCTTGCTAGTTCTTAGCTGCTATTAATAGATGCACCTCAAACAAGAATGGGTGTATCTGAAGTTTTCAGCCCATTTTCTTGTCGCAGCCCCAGTGCAATCACTGGATTGGCTTTGATATGCCCAGGAATAGAAGTGCTGGATGTGTAAATCGACATGAAATGGTTGCCTATATCTGTCTGTAAGGGCCTTTTAGAAACTGCTGGCAAGTCTTTAGTTGCTTCAGGCACTTCATGCCTCAGAGGAGCCTAATTCAAGGTTTCTTCCTCAGCTCCTCCACACCAGATGGATTTAGTGAGGAGTGAAGACTTGCATCCATTCAGTTAACATCTTCCTGACATAGCACTTCAGTGCACTGGCTTGCAGTCCTGGAAAATAACGTTCAAAAAATTCATCTGTATTGTTAGAAGCCATGGGGACAGATTTCTCATGTTCTAGAGACAGACACTTTTGGCAGACTGTCCAGATCGTGGGATCTGTTTAACAAAGGAGATGGGTAGAGATTTTTCCTTGTGTTTCTGAGAGCCTTTCTGCAGAAGGATGGCACAGGCAGAAAAAGCAGAGCTACCACGTTCTTTTTCACTGCTCCGAATCATTCTCTGTTTATTCCCAGGCTCTGGAAGTGACAGTGTAGGATATCCAGGGCAAGATGTGTTCTCCTCCTGCCTTGGAGAAGGAGCTGCATGAGGAGCAGAGGAAGGTTAGGACTAGGCTCTCTTGGTTTCATGAGAAAACTCAAAGACCTCTGCGTTTTCTCATGCCACATTGAATATGGGTACCCTTGGGTGACTGGATTTTCATGGAGCTTTTCTTATAGAAATAACTGTTCCCATTAATCTAGCCATATTTTTTTTTAAAGTGTTCCAGTGGGTTTATGGGGATCAAACCTTGCCTACCATATTCCTTTTAAGTGGCTGCACGTAGACAAGTTGAGAGAAGTACAGAGCAAGTGTGTTAAAGTGCTGAGAATGGATTTCCCAAATATGAGCCTGTGACTTTGTTTTGCTTTCTGAATGCTTCCATTCTGGACAGGAAAAAGAAGGAACTACGGCAAAGTTTTCTGTTCTGTAGAGTGGAATGGTATTGGGCAAGGTATATTGAGAGCTTGTTCTTTTATAATGTGTCTTTTACTTTTAGGCAGAGTTGGACCTTAAGAGGCTTCGAGACCCGCTGCAGGTTCACCTGCCCATCCAGCAAATTGAGGAAAAGGACTGATCAGCAAAGAAGCTCTGAACCCCGGCAAAAAACCTGTTCATAGCTCTTGCCTTTTTAATTAAAGCATTGCAGGTGGAAGCTGGGAGGTGGTGTGGGGGTGAAGGGTTTTTACCTTTAATCAAGACAAAGGACTGTAAGGGGGAAATCTCTTAAACCTTGAAGATGGGACATTGTGGAATGTTAGTTCTGAAAAGGGCTTGGCAAATAGTCACATTTAAAAACCGTCTGAATGGCAATTGTGTACAAATACAGGGTTGGGGGTGGTTCATGAGAAGAATGTAGTGCTGGGGGTGTAGGGGTGTCTTCTTCCAGCTTTGCAGGGTCTGCCTCTTGATAAGACACCAGCAGCCTGCTTAGCTTTTTAAATTTTCCTTTACCTGATTCAGATCTCTCTTTCTCTCTCAACAAAAATAAAGGAGAAAAAAAAAAAAGGAGCAAAGAATCCAAGCCACCTGGAGCTATGGCCGGTGATCAGAACTTGCACTCCACCGCCATTAACACGCACACTTCTGATCAGACCTGGTCTCTTTTATAAGGTTACTACAAGACTGCTTTCTACTGGAAAACCGTGAGCTTCCCCTTCCCAGCCCACCCCATGTGCTCCACTGCCTTCCTCCTTATTTGTAGCACAGACTGGTTGTAGCCAAGTGAGAGAAGGAACGAGTTTTCTTCTGGACATTTGATAATTGAGATTTTGGATTATTCCATAATAACTATATAAACTTTGCGTCCCAATGCCCTTGAGCTCCTTCTAGAAATCAGTGGCAGCATTGCATGAGAGGTTTTTTTCTATTCAGTCTTAAGAGAGGGATATTTCCCCTCTTCCTGCCCCAAATCTGATAGCCACCTGGACTATGAAATTATGAAGGTTTAAAAGATTGTAAAACTGTCGCAGAATCATGATTCCTGCTTAAATGAACAGTTCTTGCAGATGGAATAATTAAACTTGATATTTGACTGCTTGTGTAACAGGATAAAAGGTCTCATACATGGTCAAAGCATTTTCCTTGCCCAGAGGCTTTTTGAAAGCCCGGGGCTCTTACAGTGCAGGACACAGAACTACTTCAGTTCTCTAGAACTTTCCCCTAACTAAATAGCTTTAAATGAACTTTGCACCCACAGGTCAGAATTTCTTAGGAGTGGCTAATGACATTTCTCGTTCTTAGCTAAAAGAAATAGAGGAAGGAAAGTCAACCCGTTGCCCTCTCTTCTAGCCAAGGCTGGCTGATTTCTAAGCAGATAAAACATCTCTTCATTCAAAGCAGGTCAGTCTGTTTTAGCATCCTGCTGATAAATACTGTGGAGACAGGATGAAGGTGGGAGAAGGGCACTAAGCTTTATCTACAGAAAGACTGGCTGCTTTTTTGATGTTTCACTACTACTCCTCACTGTGTCATGGAAAGAGGCTTCTGTTTGGGTTTTTTTGGTTTTGTTTTTTGTGGTTTTGTTTTTGTTTTTTTTTTTTTTTTTTATATTTAATAAAAAACAAATTATTATTTATTT